>APFE031651750.1:0-78857 GCA_000404065.3 Pinus taeda
GTCCTCAATGTGCTCCATCATTGAACCCTTTTGTTTGATATTTATCAATTGGCTAAAAAAGGTGTTTCTTTTTGTATCCTCATAATGTGCT
The DNA here is from genome assembly GCA_000404065.3 of Pinus taeda. Classification (NCBI taxonomy): domain Eukaryota; kingdom Viridiplantae; phylum Streptophyta; class Pinopsida; order Pinales; family Pinaceae; genus Pinus; species Pinus taeda. The sequence goes on from APFE031651750.1 coordinate 92, forward strand.
ATCATTTCTTTCGTAACAATTGCCCAAGTGACAATTTGTTTACGAGAGAAAAGCCATCGATACCATACAAACTGATTTGGTTCCAAACATAAAGTTGCAATAAGTACCTTTTGTGTGTTGTGCACATTATGGAGATCGAAAAATTGCTCCATTTGTAGTATCCATTTTCCGGGATCCTTGCCATCAAACTTCCTCATATCAATTTTTGGAACATGGTGGGTCTTCAATCCAACATTAGAGTCTATGAAATCATGATTAACATTTCTTTTGTTCTCATCATGAGTTTCCTTTACTACCCTTTCACAATTAGTGACCATTTCTTGTAGCAACTTATTCAAATTTATCTTCAATTCTTCCATCTTATCGTACATGCCATTCATCTTAGCTTCCATGCCATCCATATTAGCTTCCATATTAAAGTTTCCACGCCATTCATCTTGGCTTCATTCACCTTTAGTGAGAATGAAATTTGTTGTACTTGGTCTTGTAATTTTGATATATCATGTTGCATTTCTTCCTCTTCTTCACGAGTCATGCTAGAGCTTTTAGGTTGCTTACTAGGTGTTTCCATTTTCTTTATTTGGGGAATTAATTAATGCTAATAATTCTTCACTATTCCCTTTGAATTCCTTCAAACTATTTTTTCAAACCAATCTTATGCAAAATTTTAAAAAAACTACATACCTTTTTTTTCACTTTGTAAGAGCTCGATATGGAATTTGTTGTATCTCTATAATGGCGGATCTCAAATATCTAAAATTTCGTCCTGTAGTAGGCCTCCAAGTCCTCTTTCTAACCCCACAAGTCTTATCAAGATTGGATTCTCCAAGGAAGAGTTATGCCAAATCTCCCACGGTGACCTGATTATAAATTAGTTTCGTAGAGAGAACTTGTACGAGGTGCCACGTGTCACTGTTTCGACCTTAGTACCTGAAACTGATACACATAAAACTACAGGCAATCCTCTTTTTTAAAATTCTTATGAAATTCCAATCTGATGCTCAAAACCAAGGTTATGATGATTTTCCCTAGGTGCCCTGTTTGGAATGCAATTTGAGGGTTTGCAAAAACCCTAAATTCCTCAGACTATATCTCTGAAAATACAACGAGGCAGGCTCTGAAATTCAGAGCCGTAGTTCAAACTAATTTCTTCCGAAATGGGTTTTTTGTTTTAGCTTTTGAAACCTTGTAGCGAAAGAGTTATAGCGAAAATCCCACGATGACCTGTTTTAGTTTAAATTCTGGAGCTTGCGAAAACCCTAACTTCCTCAGATCATATCTCCGACAATATAGCGAGAAAAGCTCTGAAATTTGGACCCGAGGTTTAGCGTGATTTTGTCTCAAATGAGTTTGTTTTTTTTCTTCTGAAACATCACAGAAAAAATGTTATAGCGCAAATGCCACGATGACCTATTTGGAGCAGCGAAACCCTAGAATCCAAAGCTCTGATACCAAATGTTAGGAAATCAGCTCACAAAAAGATAAAAAGATAGATCAACGCTTTAGAATTCAGCCTCTTCGAGGGGGCAACCTCCTTTACATTAAACAAATGAACAATTCTTGGATGATTCAAATGACTAAGCCTCCCTTCTATATATAGGAGTCTAAGGGGTCATAATATAATCAAGCTGACATAACAGTAATAACAAAAGGGCACAAAAATAACAATAGTGGGTTTCTATGGGGCATACTAATAACAATATGGGCACAATAGGGGCACAATAATAACAGTAAGGGATACAATGACAATAGTAATGGGGGAATCACTAGTATTATAGGGGCCTAACATTTATGCCCATACCAAGGATGTCATATTATATTTACAATGTGATCCAAATGATAGGAAATGGTGTTGGAGGTTTAAATCATTGATTTGATGAATAAAAGAGAATTATGTATGTAATAGCCATGACCACTTATAGCCCTATAATGTTATAGTAGTTTTTTTTTTTTTTTTTTTACATTTATACAGTTGGATTTTAGGCAAACCAACATTCAAAGTGCCAATTAATTAACCTATAAATGAAACAGGTAATTAAACCATTGATCCAACACATATGCAATCACCTAGCAACCAATTCATAACCTCTAGGAAATTTAAGGAAGCCTACCAAAGCATATACAACCTATGTATGGCTTGTACAACCCAAAAGATAGGTAAAATGCCCCATATTATTGACTATGAATCCTAATTATCTTCTTGATTTAAAGGTCTTATTTTTATCCATGTTTGTATCCTTATTCCTAAAGGTGAGTGTGAAGGCGGGGGGGGCGCCCGTACCCACCAACTACTATTGCTTGGGTGTCCATGGGGGTTAGAAATGATTGTTTAGAGTCCCCCCTTAGTTAGGGGTTCAGAGAAGTGCCTCCAGAGATACATTTTTGGGAAATAACTATAGTAAATTATTGCAATTTTGTAGTCAATAGGGGTCATTCATCATTAAATTGTAGATCTTATGCTAGAAGTTATGTTAGGGTTTTTTTCCCTATAAGAAAACCCTACTTTTATGAGGGCATTATATTATGGCTATGGATTATTGAGAAAACATTGTAATTGAGAGGGGAGAATATGAGCTGGTGAATAGGAGGTTGCAACAATTGTGTTGTAGGTTATATTCCTTCATTTTGTTGGATAGAATAAAAGGAATGATTGGTTGTTTCTTTGTGGACATGGCCTAAATCAGGTGAACCACATATATTTGAGTCTCCTTTGTATTGTGTCATTCTATGTTTTAATTTTTCATTTGTTTTGACTTATTGTGCCATGATCTTATTCCTAGGAAATGGTGTCAAAGCCAAAGATTTATTTGGTTCATAAAGCTCATGGGAAATAAGGGTTCCTAGTTCAAATAGGAGCAATAGTGGAAGAAGGTTTTAGGGTTGAGAAGTTTAATGGGAAAAACTACTAGCTATGGGATTTGTAAATGGAAGATTATCTATATAAATTCTTTTTCCTACCATTGGCCATAATAGAAAAATAGGTAGCAACTATGAAATACAAAGAATGGGAGATTCTTGATAGAAGGGCACTGAGAAAAATACAAATATGCTTGGTAGCATCAATGGATTTCAACATTTCAAAAGAAATGACAATATAGTGTTTCATGAAGGCATTAACTGAACTTAATCCCTCATCTCCCAACAAGTATTTCTTATGAAGCCTTTATTTAATATGAATATAATCCATAACCCATTGAGGGAAACTCAATTGACGATCACTGTGAAAAATAAGTGTTATGCACCATGCAATTCCAAGTTCAAATCCCATAAGTTTACCCGTGGCCACATGTTGGGGGCATCATGGTTCACTTAGGGGTTATAGTAGTAGTGGTTAGAATCGACCAATGTGTCACACGAGTATGAGACCGATCCAATTGTTGATTCTTCTAGTAAACAAAAAATGAATATTATCCATAAATTGTCGTGGATATTCCACCAGACAATTTGTCACAATAGTATGATAAAATAGATTAAAATCTATAATATGAGGATTAATTTCCTTAGCTTCCAAATTTAATAATGATTGTTTTTTCATTATCCATGTAATAAATAAAATGAAAAAAAAAAAGAGAACAATAAAATATAAACACATAAAAACCATCAATGAACACAATATATGCTCTCAGAAACACTTACGAGAGAAATAATAGCTAGAAGTTGAGGTTCCTTTGCTTTCTCTTTCTCTAGAATGGAAATAATGCAAGTACAAATGAGAAGGCACTCTTTATGGAGTTGCTTGAGGCCTGTTTCTTTATAGGATACTATAGAACACTAACTCCCTCTGCTATTCTCTCTCACTCCCACTCCCATTTGTCTTTTTTTACTATGGAACTGGTTACAAACGAAATGAACGAAACCTTGCTTTCCTCCTAGTGGACTCAGGGTTATAACATTGCCTGATAGCCAACTAAGGGTCAGGTTTGACTCCTTCAACTCTTAATCATAGTTAAAAATTTGACTCCTCTAGAGACTTCTTCAAACTACCATGTGACTAGCCCCATATGCATGAGTAATAGGGGCTAGCCTAGCATCCACTTGAACCATGGTGGTCAATCAGATAGGCCAAGTTATATGAGGCATACATTTTCCATGTGAACTCCAATTGATGTGATTATTACACCATTGGAAATGTTAATAAGAGTAGAATAATTTCACACAGTTTTTCACTCCAGTGAGAAACATTTACCCCCAAAAAAGCCATTTAAATAATCAAAGTGGCCCCAATTTATTTTTTATTGCAATTCTCCAAATTAGGTCCCATTAATAAAATTGGTCTTGCAAGTTTATTCCTTTACTTTTTCCACTTTTGAAGCATCAATATAGATTTAAGTAATACAATTATCCATTATAAATTACACCTCTCCATTTTAGGATGCTTTTGGTCCATAAAAGCTTTTACTAAATGATGTAAGGTTCCCTGGAGTACCATTTAGCCTTGTCTGGAAGTTGTCCGTTCAACCCAATTTTCTAATGATAATATTTGCTCTGTCTTATAGTTCTATATCTCTTCTATGAAATTGTATCCTCTTTCAACTATGCTTAGGAATATGGAGATAGATCCTCTATGGAAGGTTGGACTCATGCCTCCACTTGATCCATCATGGAAGATGTATAAATTTTACTAGAGAGAAACAGTATTTTATAGAGTAAAATTAAACCAACAAAAAGCACAAAGCATAAATACAATCAACACAATATTGACCCTAGGAAAACCCCAACTTTGGGGAAAAGACAAATTAATGGAATTCTATTAGATCCCTTGGCCAAAACCTAGCCAAGATGGCCGAGTGAGCCTTCACCGTCACATCCCCTAGTCCATTACAATAGAGTTCCTCCCATCCTTTTAAAAGATCCATTACATGAATTCCATGGGAACAAATCCATGGGCAACCAAAAAACCATGGGCCCAAAACCACTAATGTTGAATTAGTCAAATTTGACTCTTTCCTTGAGTCAAGTTTACCTAAAAATCCCCTTTTGGGGTTTCCTTGAGCAAATCCAACCAAAACGATGAAGTGAGTCATCCCTGCTTACTCTAGCCCTTACCCCCCTAAATTTTTTTACCTAGGGTATTTTCTAACCTGACATGCCCCATATCATCTAGGTCTGACATTATAATTTACTGACAATTTCCCAAGGGTACACATTCCTTACCGAGTCTTACAATAGTACATCCATTTACATCCAATAATTTGGACTCCAATGTAATATTTTTTGTTGTTGTTGCTATCCTTATATGACCATCCTCTTGCCTTGACACACTATGAGCTTCATGCTTTCCTCTCTAGAATTGAATTTCATGACTACATTTGATCGATGAAATGATTATTTCATTGAAGTATTCCTTTAAACACTTTATGTGCAACCACCACCCATGGTTTCTCTCTCTATGGATCTACACACCACTGCATTCCACTCACACTACGTGTGGCCAAGCCTTCAGTCTCTAGAAACAAAAACCTACACCTCTATTTTATACGATATATAAAAAAACACTGGCCTTTAGAGAAAATCACATAAGAAACCTCTTAATAGAAGCATAACCACATTAACATTGAAGAGTACCATGGCTACCATAGCCAACCCAATGGTTGTCCTATTAACAATCACCATCCATTCCCTATGCTATAGCTCAAATAATCGATTCTCCACCATGGTTGTGGCCAATACCTTGGCCACTCTAAGCATTGGAGAAGTTTTGAGGTATAAAATTGGCCTCAAAATAAAATTGTACAACCAAAATCAACTTTATAAGAACCAATATGATTAAATATGATGATGTCAACCATGGGGGATGATTCACGATTTTTGGAGTAAAAAGGTAAAAAGATTAAAAAATAAAAAAATAAAAAACTAATATTTCAATGGAAAGAGGAAGGAGCCCAGGACATCATAGTAAGTCAAGAAAATACATATCCAAATCTAGATCAGTGATAGTGTGCTGGAAATGTGGGAAGAAAGGACACCTGAAGAAAGACTATAAATCTCGGAAGGGAAAAAAAGGAGATGTATGCCAAGAGAACAATAATGAAGAAAATGTGACAGATGATGTGTTGCAAGATGATTTAATTATTTCATTAGAGAATATTATTGATGCCTGGGTGGTAGATTTAGGGGCCTCATTCCATGCCACACTTGATAGGAAAAATTTTCATGACTATGTTCAAGGATATTTTGGATAGGTTCCACTGGGTGATGATAAACCCTGTAAAATTGTTGGAATGGGTAAGGTTTTATAAAGCAACATAATTGAAACCAATGGCTATTGAAGGAGATAACACATGTTCTAGATATGAAGAAAAATCTAATTTCAACAGGGAAGTTGGGAGGTGAAGGTTGTGTAGCTACTTTTACATCCAAAAATTGGAAGGTCACTAAAGGAGCCCAGGTAATAGCACAAGGAGAAAACGTTGGTACATTGTCTTTATGAAATAGTATTTCTAATTATGTTAATGTTGGCCATGCTCATCTCGGTCCCTCATGCCCATCCAAATGATAACAATAATAGGTTTTCTTGACACTCCTTCATGTGTTTGTTGTTGTTGTCCCAAATGAAACCCCCAAAACTCCTTCATGTCTATGGTGCTATCATGCCCTTCAGTTTCCGTGAATAGAAAATTTTGATTGGGTTGGGAAACCATGTGTGGCTCCATTGAAATTGGCTCTTCGCTATAGTGTTCACCTCCTCCCTATTTGGTGGGGAGGGGTTTTCTTTTCGTGTGAAAAGTAGGTTGGTAATTGAGTTGTTTTTTCGGGTCTGCACATGAGCAGTAATGTTGGCCATTCTTGTCCTAGTCCCTCATGCCCATCCAAATGATAAAAATGATAAGTTTGCTTGGTGCTCCTTCGTGCCTTTGTTGTTGTTGTCCCAGATGGAAACACCAAAACTCCTTCATGCCTATGGCGCTATCATGCCCCTCGGTTGCTGGGAATTTGTTGTACACCAAAAGAAAAATAATGAAGCATATGTGACAGGTGATGTGTTGCAAGATGATTTGATTCTTTCATTAGAGAATATTATTGATGTCTGGGTGGTGGATTCAGGGGCCTCATTCCATGCCACACTTGATAGGAAACATTTTCATGATTATGTTCAAGGAGATTTTGGATAGGTTTAACTGGGTGATGATAAACCCTATAAAATTGTTGGAATGGGTAAGGTTTTATAAAGAAACGTAATGGAAAACAATGACTATTGAAGGAGGTAATGCATGTTCTAGATTTGAAGAAAAATCTAATTTCAACCGGGAAGTTGGGAGGTGAAGGTTGTGTAACTACTTTTACAGCCAAAACCTGGAAGGTCACTAAGGAGCCTTGGTAATAGCACAAGGAAAAGGTTGGTACATTATATTTATGAAATAGTATTTCTAATTTTGTTAATGCTTTAACCTCCACAATAGTAGATACAACACTCTAGCATAATAGGCTTGGGCAAATGAGTGCGAAGGGGATACTTATTCTTCACTCAAGAAATTTTTTGCCAGGTTTGAAGCATGCTGATTTAGATTTATGTAAAAATTTTGTTTATGGAAAATAGAAGAGAGTTAGATTTATCAGAGTCGGGAAGGAAAAAAAAGCGAAAAATTATAGCTTGTGCATACAAATGTATGGGGACCTACTCAGGTATCATCTCTTAGTGGCTCTCGCTATTATGTTACGTTTATTAATGATGCAACAAGGAAAACATGGATTTATTGTATTCGAAATACATATAATTTATTTGATACTTTCAATAAATGGAAAGCTTTGGTTGAGAATGAGACACGAAAGAAGTTGTAGTGTCTTAGATCATACAATGGAGGTGAAAACTGCAACAAAGAGTTTGATAATTATTTTCTACAGCATGGAATTTGCAGAGAGAAGACAGATCGAGGAACACCATAGGAAAATGGTGTGTCAGAGAGGATGAACAAGACAATCATGGAGCATGCAAAGTGCATGATATTGCATGCATGATTGCCCTTACAATTTTTGGCATATGTTATAAATATTGTTGTTTATCTAATAAACATAGGTCCTTCAAGTTCATTGGATGGTGGTATTCCAGAGGAGGCATGGACAGGTAAAAAGGTAAACTACTCATTTTTAAAGGCTTTCGGTTGTGAAGCTTTTGTCCACATCAATAAAGAAAATAGAACAAAGCCTGAGGAAAAATCAAAGAAATGTACATTTATTGGATATTGTGTAAATGGTTTTGGTTATCACTTATATGATTATGAAAATCACAAAATCCTTAGGAGCATATATGTCATATTCAATGAAAAGGTATTGTATAAGGATCAAATGTAGGGAAAGAAATAGGAAAAAGAAAACAAAGAATATGCAGTGCTTGATGAGATCATAGAAAAAGTAAAGGTGCTTGGAAATCATAATGATCGGTGGCCACAAGAATAGCAAAAACAAGCACCTCAAACACCTGAAAGTGGCGTTAGAAGATCTGTCATGATAAGTAGACCCCTTGAATGATACTCCCCTTCATTATATTATGTATGTTGAAAAGTGGGCAACAAGAAATGCTAAATTTAGAATGTGCTAAAAATAGAATGTCTAAAAATAGTAGTTTGGCCAGTGAGGTCATTGGCCACCTTGGGTGAGAGGTGAAACTACTAAAAATAGAAAGTTCTAAAAATTGCATTTCTGGGTCCCTTCCTATTTATAGCAGTCTCTAGTCTATCTATAGGAAGTAAAATCGAATTTGGTCTTAACAACAGTTTAAAATATTAATTGATTAATCTCCATGAGTTAATTAGTTGGAAAAATTAAACTTGAAGTCTTTGTGAGAACATGCAAATTAGTTGTCCCACTGATTGAGGAATTTATCCTTTATTCTCTCCACTGATTGAGGAATTAAGTATGAGTTCTATAATGAGAGAATCAGTGGACTTAATCCTAACTAGTCAAGTCCATTTAGATTATTTTAACAAGTTGTTAAAATAATAAAATATAGTTTGTTAATGCTTGCATGCATGTGACAACTATTATTTTAGATAACTGAGGATTCACTCATGGATAACTGTTGCATGTCAGTTTTGTTAGAGACCCAGTTGAGATCCGATGATGGACAATGTACTATCAGATGCTTGGATCTTCTGATGGAATATTCCCTGCATGCAGGAGGAACTAGTGTCCTCAAGGATTGCGTAGTTGGACCTATGGTTGATAGCAAGTATGATTGGGGCCAATTCACATATGTTTTGTAATTGGACGCCAATCAAAATTGCGCAAGGAAATAGGGGATTGGTGGACTTGAGGCGTACATATTGAGGCATAGTGAGTCTATTATCTTTATCTTTTGATTGCAGAGGGTACATGATAGCTCTTGAGCTGATATTTTTTTGTAATCAGAAGAGGATTTCCACTTGATTGATAATACAGTGTTGGGGGTTTTATGCTAGTGCTTTTCCCAGTGATATATCTATGTTATGTGTGATTATTTCTCTTGATCAGTTATATGTGTTTATGGTTGATGTTTCTCATGAAATCAATTTTGCTTCCGCTTAATGTTTTGTAGAAGTAGATCATGTGTTTTGCTTTAGTACATTGCATTACCAATTTGATCTACTGGTGAAATTTTTACATGGTATCAGAGCACATGTATTCAAGCAAGGAATAGTATACAATCAAGAGAAAGAAAGTCGAAGTTTATTATTCGGGATATAGATATCTAGTTCTCATCATAGTTTAGATTTCATCCAGATGGCCTTCAGTGGGTTGAGGCTTGAGTATGCCCTTGGTGGCAGCTCAAACTACATAGCTTGGAAGGATCACATGGAGGCAGTATTAGAAGATAATGGCATTAAGGACTTCATTGATCAAGATGTCCCTAAGCCTACTGATGCTACTTAGGTTGTAGACTGGAAGAAGAACGTGGCTAGAGCTAGGAGAATCATCCTAGAGGGAGTTCAAGATCACATAATCTCGAGCCTCCATGGGAAGGAGACTCCGTTTGCAATGTGGAAAACATCGAAAGATTTATATCAGAATAGTAGTGATAAGAGGAAGCTGGCACTGAAGGACAAGCTTCGAAAGATCAAGTGTGAAAAGGGCAATACAATCACTACATTCCTAAACAAGCTCACCAACTGCAGAGATGAGCTTGCAAGCGTAGGGGTCACTACCGCTGATGATGATATGGTGAGTCTAGCACTCCTTGGCCTTCTTAAGAGCTGGCATAGCTACTAGGACTCAATGAATGGAAAGGATAAACTACCAGATTGGGAATGACTGTGGTCGGATTTGATGCAGGAGGAGATCAGACAGAACACCAAAGATGGAGCTTCTTCATCAAAGAATGATGATGAAGAGAACTTGGCTTTAGCATCTAAAGCTAAGAAAGGGAAAGGGAAGGCATCCCAATCCAAGTCTTCTCAAGGAGGGAAGAAGTTTGACAAGTTGAAGGTGAGATGGTTTCATTGTCATGAGTTGGGTCACTATGCTACTAGTTTCCCAAAGAGGAAGAAGTCCAAGAAAGGTTCCTCCAAGGAATCTGATGGTGATGCTCTAGCTTCACAATTTGAGATGGATTTCTCACTTATTGCATGCATGGTTTCATCCAGCATGGGATGTGTTTGGTACTTGGACAATGGAGCTTCTTTCCACATGTCAGGTGAGAAGACTATTTTCAACACTTTGGAGGAGAAGGATCTCTAGATACGGATCGAGATGGGCGATGATGGAAAGTACCATGTCCCAGGTGAAGGTACGGTTGTATTTTAGGGGAAGCATGGTTCTCCCGTCTCTATTTCTAATGCTATGTATGTACTAGGGCTAAAAAAGAATCTTGTGTCTATTGCTATGCTTGAGGATAAAGGCTATGATGTAATCTTTAGTTTGGGAAAGGATTTCCTAAGGCATATTGACACTAGACAGACCAAACAGATAGGGATTCGAGTTAAGAATCTCTATAAGTTACAGGTAGAAGACTGTGCTGCTTTGAGTTCCAAAGTAGAGGTGATGCATGGCCAAGATATTGGTGAGTTATGGCATAGGAGATTGGGCCACTTGCATCATGAGGCCTTGAAGATATGTAGCAAATTTCTATTGGATTACCCAAGTGTAAGCTAGAGTAAGTGAGCACATGCAAAGGTTGAACTTTGGGTAAGTATGCAAAATATTCTTTTCATGATCAGGATGGTAGAGCAGGAGCAGTTCTGGAGCAAGTTCATTCAGATGTATGCAGGTCCTTCTCTATAGCCTCCATCGGAAAGCAAAGGTATTATGTAATTTTTGTTGATGATTTTTCTCGTAGATGTTGTATCTACTTCATGTAAAAGAAGGATCAAACCTTCTTGAAGTTTTGTGAGTTCAAAGCTTTGGCAGAGAAAGAATCAGGGATGAAATTAAAGGCCTTGCGAAGTGATAATGATGGAGAGTATATTTCCCAGCAGTTTAAGGACTTCTGTGCTTCATAAGGAATTAAATGGGAACTCACGGCACCTCATAAACCACAATAGAATGGGGTGGCAGAGAGGAAGAACAAATCTATTGTGGGCTCAACTCGATCGATGTTGCATGACCAAGGCCTACCACTTCATCTATGGGATGAGGCATGCAATACAGTAGTATATCTTCAGAATAGAAGTCCTCATCGTATTTTGGGGATGAAGGCACCTATGGAGGCTTTTTCAAGGAACAGACTAGATGTGAGTCACTTCTGCATCTTTGGATCACTAGTCTTCTGTCATGTGACCAAAGATGCTCGGAAGAAGCTAGACCCAACAGCTGAGTTGGGAATACTTGTGGGGTACATGGATACACCTCAAAACTATCATGTGTTTCTGCCTGCTAGTCAGAGGACCGTAGTGCATAGGGATCTGAAGTTCGATGAGCAGCGAGCCATGTGAGTATCACTTGAGAGGGAGCTCAAGTTGCATGGTGATGATGAGGAACTATTAGTTCCTAAGGAGGAGGAGCCTCCTGAGGATGCGGATCAGCCGCCAGCAGAGATTCCAGTAGTGGAGATCACCACTGCTGGAGAGTCTTCCAGAGAAGGGCATAAACGCTCACGGGAAGCTGATGGATTGATACAGGATGTGAGAGAGAATGTGGGGCAGCCATCCTCTCAGCGCAGATAGAGGATATCTCTCGATACATACACTAGCTACATGGCCCTGGTTGGGGAGTGTGTAGCGACCGAGCCTTCTTCTTTTGAGGAGGCAGTGTAGCAACCAGTTTCGGTGGATGAGATGGTAGAGGAGTATGATTCTATCATGCATAACAGTGTATGGGATGTTGTTCCTAGACCGAGGGATAAGTCAGTGGTTACTTCTCGATGGCTTTACAAGGTAAAGCAGGAAGTTGATGGTAATATTGAGAAACACAAGGAAAGGTTTGTTGCCTGTGGGTTCTCACAGGTTGAAGGGATTGAATATGATGAGACCTTTGCTCCTCTTGCAAGGTACTCATCGATTAGATCGATTCTAGCACTATCAACACAGATGGGTTGGCAGACATGTGAAGGCAACATTCCTCAATGGGGAGATTGAGGAAGAGGTATACATAGAGCAACCAGAGGGATTTGAGACCTTCAATCGTGAGTCACATGTGTGTCGGCTCAAGCGAGCATTGTATGGGCTGAAGCAAGCACCCCGTGCTTGGTATACCAAGATCAACAACTATTTCACCAGGTTGGGCTTCACTAAGAGTGAAGCGGATGTGAACCTCTACCACATCATTGTAGATGGTAAGCTATTGATTATTGTACTTTATGTCGATGATCTAATTTTGACAGGTTATGATCAGTTGGTCAAGTCTTGCAAGAAGGATCTTGCAAGAGAGTTCAAGATGAAGGACATGGGCCTCATGCACTACTTTCTAGGCATGGAGGTGTGGCAGAGAGATGGGGAAGTATTTGTGTCTCAAGGCAAGTATGCCAATGAGATACTCAGGTGCTTCCACATGGAGATGTGCAAGTCGATGGAGACTCCTCTAGTAGGTAACTGGAGGAAGGAGGACGCTACTTCAGGTGAGGTACTAGCTGCTACTGCTTATAGGAAGCTTGTGGGTTCACCCATGTATTTGGTGAACACACGACCGGATTTTTGCTTTGTAGTGAACCAGCTAAGTTAAGCTATGGTTCAGTCAACCAAGTTATTTTGGAAGGCAGCAAAGCATGTGTTGAGATATCTCAAAGACACTACACAGTATGGATTATGGTACAGGCGGACAGAGGGAGTGAAGCTCCAAGGCTTCACATATGTAGATTGGGCAGGTAGTCCATCAGACAGGAAGAGCACTTTTGGACGAATCTTCAACCTTGGGTCAGTTGCAGTTTCTTGGTATAGCCGGAAACAGAGATCAGTTGCACTTAGCACAGCGGAGGCAGAGTACATGGCAGCTAGTCAGGCTGCATGTGAGGCCATCTGGATGCGGAAGATTCTAGTGGGATTGTTTGGTGAGATGATGGATCCTACAGTGATATATTGTGATAATCAGAGTTGCATTAAACTCTCTGAGAATCCAGTGTTTCATGACAGGTCCAAGCATATAGATATCCGCTATCATCATATACGCGATTGTGTGGTCAAGAGGATCATGATGTTGCAGTACATTTCGACCAAGGAACATGATGTAGATATTTTGACAAAGGCATTGTCAAAAGGCAAGTTTGAGTTCCACAGAGACAAGATCGGGGTTGCTAATAATCCCTTTCTTGTTGAGAGGGAGTGTTGAAAAGTGGGCAACAAGAAATGCTAAATTTAGAATGTGCTAAAAATAGAATGTCTAAAAATAGCAGTTTGGCTAGTGAGGTCATTGGCCACCTTGGGTGAGAGGTGAAACTGCTAAAAATAGAATGTTCTAAAAATAGCATTTCTGGGTCCCTTCCTATTTATAGTAGTCCCTGGTCTATCTAAAGGAAGTAAAATCGAATTTGGCCTTAATAGCAGTTTAAAATATTAACTGATTAATCTCCATGAGTTAATTAGTTGGAAAAATTAAACTTGAAGTCTTTGTGAGAACATGCAAATTAGTTGTCCCACTGATTGAGGAATTTATCCTTTATTCTCTCCACTGATTGAGGAATTAAGTATGAGTTCTATAATGAGAGAATCAGTTGACTTAGTTCTAACTAGTCAAGTCCAATTAAATTATTTTAACAAGTTGTTAAAATAATAAAATATAGTTTGTTAATGCTTGCATGCATGTGACAACTATTATTTAGATAACCGAGGATTCACTCATGGATAAATATTGCATGTCAGTTCTGTCAGAGACCCAGTTGGGATCAGATGAGGGACAATGTACTATTAGATGCTTGGATCTTCCCATGGAATATTCCTTGCATGCAGGAGGAACTAGTGTCCTCAAGGATTGCGTAGTTGGACCTATGGTTGACAACATGTATGTCTGGGGCCAATTCACATATGTTTTGTAATTGGGCCCCAATCAAAATTACGAGAGGAAATAGGGGATTGGTGGACTTGAGGCCTACATATTGAGGCATAGTGAGTCTATAATCTTCATCTTTTGATTATAGAGAGTACAGGATAGCTCTTGAGCTGATATTTTTTGTAACTAGAAGAGGATTTCCACTTGATTGATAATATAGTGTTGGGGATTTTATGTTGGTGCTTTCCCCAATGATATATCTGTGTTATATGTGATTATTTCTCTTGATCGGTTATATGTGTTTATGGTTGATGTTGCTCATGAAATCGATTTTTCTTCCACTTAATGTTTTGTAGAAGTAGATCATGTGTTTTGCTTTAGTACATTGCATTACCAGTTTGATCTACAGGGGAAATTTCTACATGTATTTTTGAATGATTATGGTGAACCAGAAAGATATGAAGAAGCAATGCAGGTAGAAACTAGGAAGAAGTGGGAAAAGGACGTGGAAGAGTTCGTAAAACAACATTCCAAAATAAATGGGTTTACAAGTTGAAGGAAGAAGATGGAGGTAAAAAGAGGTATAAGGCTAGACCCATGGTGAATGTCGGTTTTAACACTGTACATAAATTACCTGCATACAAATTCTAAAAAAAAAAAACAATGGCGAGAGCATAAAACATAAAGATTGAGTGAGGGAGGGGTGGGCTGCAGTGGGGATGGGAAGGGCAGGGTGGAGCGCGTAGGGAGGACAGGGTGGGATGGTGCAGGGAGGGAGGGGGGATTTTTTTTTTTAATTTTTAATTTAAATAGTTTAATTGTTGTTTTTGTTGTTGTTGTTGTTGTGTGTGTGTGTTTTTGTTTTTGTTTTGTTTTGTTTTGTTTTTTTTTTTTTAATTTTAATTTTTTGTTCTTTTTTAAATTTTAATTGTTTTGATTTTTTTTTGAACTTTTTCTATTTACATATTTTTTTGTAATTATTTAACTTTTTTGAATGAGGTTTTTATTTTTAACTTAAAAAAATGTTTTGTTTTATTTATTCTTTTTTATTTAAATTATTTTTTTACAAGTTAATTTTGATTTTTTTTTAATACAATTTTTTATTTTTTTATTTTTTTTTTATGAATCCATCCCTTGCGACCCCTGGGCCGTTGGGCCTCAGGGTGGTCAGGGAATTTTTTTTTTTTAATGTTTTTTTTTTTTTTTTTTTTTTTACATGGTATGGTTTAATTCTTTTTACATTTTATAATTTTCTTTTATGTCATTTCTATATAATTTTTTATATTTGATTTTTTTGTCATGTTTTTTATGTTTTATTACTTGTTATTATGTTTATTTTTATTTTTCATTATTTGAATTTTTGTTTTCTTATGTATCGTTCATATATATATATATATATGGTCCATGTCGATGCTTGTCTAGCAACCCGATCTCATTACGTGCAATTTGAGAGTTGATTTTTATTTTTTCATTATAATGTATCGAGTCTGCTCTTCAATGTGTTAATTTCATGGTTGGTCTTTAAGTTTTCATTACAATGGGTTGAGCTCACCTATACTGCGTGTCAACATGGTAGTTTATTTTTAATTTTTTTTTGCAATGTATCAAGTTGTATTAGGCTAAGATTTTAAAATCGCTATACATTTAGCATTGAAAAAAATTACTCTTGGTATAATAACTCTTTCATTCAGGGGCTCATTTTTTAAGTTTTTTTAGTCATAAATTTTTTCCATAATGTCATACTTGAAATATTTTGAAAACTTAAGATTGTTTTGTAGTCGTAATCTTTTGTTTTAATTCCATGGTTGAAAAATTGTCAAGATTTTAATTTTTTCTAAGTCGCAATATTTTATCTTTAATGCTATGGTTGAAAATAGTTATAAGTATTTTTTCTTAGCACCATGATTGAAAATTGTTGGAATTTTAGGGTTTAAAAAAAATGATATTTAAATTTAACGTCATGCTTAAAAATCATTAGAATTTTCAGGTTTTTCAAAGACGTGATATTTTATCTTTAATGTCATGCTTGAAAATCGTTGGAAAATTAAAGTTTTTCAAAGTCATGATATTTTATTTTTAACGTCATTATTAAAAAATGTTGAAAATGTACCCTTAAAAAAAGAAGAAGACGTTCTTCCAACATCAACACTTTTCGATTTCAAGGTGTTTTTTGCACCAAACAAAATGGTTTTATTGTCTTTTACTGTTATTTTTAAAATAATTGAAAATTTAGTCTGAAAAAAAATGGTGATGCATAATCAACACTTTTTATTTTTGGGTTGTTTTTCATGTTTTTTGGGGTTTTTGGGCTCAAGTACCCGTTTTGAGGTAATAGTTCTTGTTTGATCAGTAATTATGTTAACAACGAAAGTAGAGTATGTTGCTGCTACAAAGGCTAGTAAAGAAATGATTTGGTTATAAAGGTTTATGGATGAGTTGGGTAAGAAGAAGGAGAGGAGCACGTTATATAGTGACAACCAGAGTGCCATTATCTTGCAAGGAATTCAACCTTTCATTATAAGACTAAACATATACAACTCAAGTATCATTTCATATAGTCAGTTTTGGATGATGGATAGTTGAAGCTGGAAAAGATACACGCTAGTCAGAATCTTGCAGATATGTTGACAAAGGTTGTAGCTAGGGATAAATTGAGTTGCTACCCAGTTTCAATTAGCCTTCAAGAATGATGATTAAGATGAGAAACAACCAGATCCAAAGTGGAAGCATTGTCTAACAAGTAAAGCAATGATGGATTTGATATAATTAGTCTCAAAGTGGGAGATTGTTGGATGTGGAGCCTGATTATCTTCCTGATTGATAGGTCTTGTTTTAGCCACATTTGGATCCCAATCCCCGATGTGGGGGGGGCTTTCCCCCACAACTGTTTCTTCCCGTGGGGTCCAAGGGGGGAAATAGATGAAAATTTGCCTTGTAAAAAATTGTAATTTTGTAGTCAATCTGGGTAGTTTAGTAGGCGGATGATCTGACGGTAGAAGTTATGCTGATTTAGGGTTTTTTTCCCTAGAAGACAACCCTCACTTTATATGAGGGAATAGTATTACTATTGGGTATTATTATTCTAAGTGAGAAAGGGAGAGGATACTGTGCAAGAGCGAAGAGGAAATTACAACAGGTCTAATGTAGGTTGTATCTCTTCATTTTTCCAGATAATATAAAAGGAACGATTGGTTGTTTCTTCATGGGCATAGTCCAATTTGGGTGAACCATGTATATATGTGTCTCTTGTTATATGCATTTTTGTGTTTGTGTTTCCAAAATATTTTGTGTATTTCATTGTTCTGTTAATTAATTTCTAACAAAAATTTCTCTAATGCTCCATCTCATTAGTCATCACTTCTCACTCTTCTAACATAGTTAATGAGATTCACAAGCCCCTTAATGGTTGAGTATTCTTTATTGATCTACCACGTCTAACACCATAGCTAAATCAAACTCCTTATCAAAATCATTGTAGACCACACACTCAAAAGAATAACAAGGTGCTTCTTTAATATTACCATCAATGACAAGGCTTCCACGGTGGTTTTCGAAGCCAACGGGTTACAGTAACAGTTTATACCATTCACTTGACTTCAACTGATATCCCTTACATTGTTCTTCCCAGTTGAATAGATTGCCCATTCCTTCATATCTAGCAATGAAGCTTGTTGTGGAGCTATGTCCAGTGGGTGGTCCCATACATTTCATCCTTGTTTGCCTCATGTGCAACTTGATCACTTCTACCACATCTAATGTTGACAGTGCATATTTTTTGTAACAATAGGAATTCACCATCATGGCCATTGGGATCACTGGTGGCTCCATCATGGAGCACATGCATTTCACAATGTATTTTTTTGTTTCCTCCATCCCACCCTTTCTCAACCACTAGGATCCATTGTTGACTCCTCTAACCATTGGGTTCTAGATACAGATATGCACCAGTATAGTAGATCAGAACTCCTTCATGCACCCATATCCACGTGTGGATCACTTTGCAGCTGATAATATAGGTGAAAAAATAAACTATTAAAGAAACCAACCATATGCCATATACATGGGATCTTGCCGATGCAACTATTTCTTGTCTTTCCACTTGCAATGAAACTCATTCTATATGGATTATGCCTAATATGCCTCTAGTTCTCATTTTGATGTGTGCTTGAAACACCACTCTTCTATATGGTCCTCCCTAACATAGGAGTGCACTCATTCTCCCTCTTCATTGCAACAATGTCCTCCTTATCTTTGGCGACCAACTCTTCTCATTGCAACCCACTTTTGGGTGGTCCACGCTCCTCCCCTCAATCATTAATTCAACTGTAATTTTTACAAAATCTTCGGTCTCTCTTCAACACCATGATTTCCTTGAAGATGCCTTATTCATCAAGCTATATAAACCCTTGACAACAAAGGCATCCCTCTAAAACCAAAATTTAGCTCTAATACGAAATGTAGAAATTTTACCGAAGAGAAACAATATTTAGGAAGAGGAAAATTAAACCAGCAAAAAAACACAAAACATAAATACAATGAACACAAAATTTACCCTTGGAGAACCCCAACTCTAAGGAAAAATCTACCTCACATAATTCCATTAGATCCCTTGGGAAAAACCTTGCTAAGCTGGCCAAGTGAGCCTTTACCACTCACATCCGTTGGCTCATTATAATAGAGTTCCTACCAACCTTTTAAAGGCTCCATTACATTAATTCCATGGAAACAAAACCATAGGAAACCGAAACCAAAACCACTACTTTTGACCTAGTCAATTTTGAATCTTTCCCGGAGTCAAGTTTAGCTAATATAAGGCTCATAGATATTGATATTTTCCACATTCATCACTAAGTAAATGTGCATGTATGGGGCTAGACTGAGTATATAGGAATTATATCCCATATTTTCTAGTATCTTGAAAAGAATATATTACAGAGCCTTGATTTTATTTCTAAAAAGTATAGCCTATCCTTGTTTAATCGTAACCATAATCTGTCAACCATTCTAAATAACCTTTGTTTTCTATGATTATATTTTTTGTGACTAGAGGAATCAACAACTAGGAATGATTATATTTTTTGTGACTAGAGGAATCAACAACTAGGATGGGTTCATACTCACATGACATGGGGTTAATTCCAAGCACTACCACTATAACTTCTATATAAAACAACATGCTCCCTAACACATGGCTCATATTCTTAATCAAGGAGAATTGAACCTTGTATCACATATTTTACATAATACTTAATAACATAGCCATCACTAATTAAGCTGCCCCTCGAGGGCCTCTCTGTCCTATGTTGATGATGTCTGGACTTGTATTTTTCCTATGACTTATTTAGTGTCTCTTGTTCTTATAAATGGATCTTCCTATTCTTCTCAACATTTTTTCCTACTGTTAAAGCACCCCCTATGAGATCCTCCCTCACAACCCGTGTCTACCCATATACAACATCGAAAGATGAGGGTGGCAAATATCCAAAGAAAGTTTCAAATGGGGACTTTCCAGTAGAAGTGTGGATTTATTTGTTATAAGGGTTTTGTATATAGACCATATTTTCATCCTAGGTATTCAAATGATTCTAATTGTAAGCACTCAAAGTTCCACCAAATTCCTATTGACTACTTTTGTTTTCTCATGTATTTGTGGAGGGGATGATCTATACCTCTTTAATTTTGTGTCCATCTACCACAATGTACTCAAAAATCCATTGAGAGATATGGTGTCCCTGTCTAAAACAATGCTCCTTGATATCCCAAAGTGCACCCAAACCTATTCAAAGAAAAACTTTTCTACTTCTTTACCTCTAGTAGTTTTTTCACAGGGAATTAGAACACACATATTGCTATACCTGTCAACTACCATGAACAAGTAGCCATGGTCCTTCCTAGTTATTGGTAAACCTCCCATAAAGGCCATGAAAATGATTTCCCAAGGATGAATGGGTACAATTAAGGGATGGTATAGACAAGGTTCACATGACTAGGCTTACTGGTACAACAAAGCATACATCCTCTAATGAACCTTGCTACAGATTCTTACATTTTTGGATAGTATATATACCTATGTAAGTTGGCCACTAGCTTCCTTACACAAAAATTCCTTGCAACATTGGAGGTGTGAGCTTCTATGATAATTGTATTTTCTTACCTTTAGGAACACAAAGCTTGTCCAACTTGTGGCATAACCTATTCTAGAGTTGATAGTCAACTAGGTTGTCACTATAATTTGCATGACTGTAGCTTTGCAATTACGAAAACACCTCTTGAATTCCTGTTCCTTTATATATGTCTCTTTCTATGCATCATGGATTAAAGGTTCCACATGTATCAAAGTTCCTAAATTTATAATTCATTATTTATATGGCCTTGAAAGCATTGTTGGAATATGTCACTTTGGAAGGTAATAATTTCTAGGTTATGTTAGAAGAAACTCTAAATTTATGTAGAAGAGGTATATCCCACATTCATTGTGAAGTAAAATACTCTTGTAATAATTTATTATATAAATAAATGAAATTACATTATCCTGCATATATTATGGGTATGTAATTCCTCAATATATCCTTGTATATAATAGAGGTTAGGGATTCCCATGAGTCACATGAAAAATATATGATAGCATTATCATTGTAAAGTGGTTAAGTATTTGTGGTGGTGCTCTTTCTAATACCGGAGATTTCTAGATATAATAATGACACTATTAACTTCTCATTGATATTTCTCATATTGGGGTTTTACCATATTAATATGGTGTGTTGTTCCTTTGTCTCTTGTCTCATTTCTTTTATTGATTAAGTGGTGTTATTATGCATAGGACGTTATAGTAGTAAATATATATTGTGTTTTATATTGTTACATGTTTCTACATAATTTCAATTTTCTAACAAGCATGTTGGCCAACTTGTTTGTGCTACCTATTGTGATCTAATTTACTTAGTCACAAGGAGATAATGCTCTGTGAGTCTTTCACAGGACTCACCATACCATGTGTGTACCAGAGTGAAATTAAACCATTCCCCAATTACATGCAAACAATATTATAACTTGCAAAGGAAAGATGGTAGACCATACACATTAATCAAATTAACAAATGGTTGGAGTATCTAGCTTGAGGGAATACACCAGAACTCCTAGCTCCCAAATGACAAGCTAAAGATCTGCACAAAATCAACCAAAAGACTACCAAAATACTTCCTACAAGATCTTGTTAGCATAATAATAATAATCGATAACTGGTGGGCTCTAGTATTGCAGCAATAATGCTGCAACTCTTGGGACTCCCTTCTTTACTTTTATCAACCTGGTAGTTCGTAACAAACTTGGAAGTGACAGTGCTGTATGCATAAGTACTAGCTCTTGCCGCAGCTATCACTTGGTCAGTTGGCACAAGTCCGCTAGGGGCTCAAGCCAACTTCTATGAGCTCTGAGAAGAAGCTTGTTAACTGATGGATGGAAGCTAACTCGAATGAAGTTAATCTGCTTGCGAAAAGAAATTGAAGGGCTGAAAGAAAGTGCAAACCCTAGCAAACCCTAATCTGACCGCTAGTCCCACTGATGCAAAGAAGAGAATGCAAGCTACTGAAAGAGATGCCATTACTTCTAGGAAGGTAAAATACATGTGTCTAGACTACCTCTATCTGAAGAAAACATATTTTTGTATTTTTGAATAAGTTGTCAGAATTATCATGCATAGGCTTTCATTGTTCTTGACTGTGCAGAGGTGGATCGGCGAGAAGAGATGCTTGGAAGAGGTCGGGAAGGTTTAGAGTGGGCCTAAGGGGTCCCTAACACCCTTCCAGAGAGTTTCATAGAGTTTGGCTATCAAGAAACCTCATTTGTGAGCTTCTACAGGAAGTCTGCAGGGGTTCTACAAGATGTTCAGGAATTTCTACAGGATGTTCAGAAATGGGATTTTGGAGGATAGATGGGTGAGGAAAGATGAAGGAGTGGGTATGGAGGTAGGATAGGGTTTGAAGTGGTCCAGGGACTGGTGGATGGAGTTGAGAGAAGGTGTAGATGGTTGAATTTGTTCAAAGAGGGCTGAAACAATGTTTGCACAAAAAGGTAGGGTTATGTGGGCAAAAGGACAAATGCGAGGCAAGAAACCCAGTTAGGGGATGGAACATATGGGTCTAACGAAGTTTGGGTGGATGAAGAAGTGGTACAGGTGCTCCACAATGTATATTTCCAACTGAACCAATAAAGACTTGCAAGTAATCAAAGACCTAGTTATGCCAACCTAATCTGATCTAGCTAACAATAGAGTAAATGAACAGAAACTTTATTTGCAAGGAAACCATGTATATTAACTATGCAACGAAGCATTCAAGGATTTGAACATGTAACCAACTTCTGCAAACGAAAACCGTACACTAGTGATTGCATGGCAAATCAAAAATAGTTTTTTGTTTGGGACAGCAAGGTTACTTTGATCCCAGCCCCTGATCCTATGAGGGAGAGGTTAAACAAAAGGTGCTCGTTGGCCTTTTTTTGAAGCTTTTTCCCTGTTGATATCCTACCAACTTAATATAAACATCAAAAGCCTTTCTAACCATCAAGAATGACCTAGTTAATAAGCACAATTTAATCTGCCTAACAGAAATAATTTTGCAAATGCATAAAGGAGAAACAACGATGCATAAAGGAGAAATAACACTACATAAAGGAGGCCTTGGCTCTCAGGTTGGGCCCAACCCTAAGAGCTACGACTCCTATAAAGAACTCAGACCTGATACCAAATAGGACTGCTTATCATTATCAAAAAATAGTCATCACCCGAAAGTTATGCCACAATGGCTACAAGAAAACGAGCTGAAAGTGACAACACTATAGTGCAAAAAATACAATAGTTTCAAAAGTAAACTATGAAGGTTGAGGCATTCTTATTTATACATCACGAGGGGCCTAGCAAGCCTCCTAAATTCAAGGGACTCGGCTGTCCCAACTACTAGTAGACAGTCCCTCTTCCCAAATCTGCTTGGCTTCCTTTAGGATTCGTTTTGGTGGCCTGTGAGCTTAGAGTTGAGGGTGGAGATCCCAAGGAAGGGCCATTTAATGTTAGAGACAACTCCCTACGAATCCTCACCTCAAGCTTGGTTGTCACCTAGCCCATGATTGCTTGGTTTTGCTCCAACACTTGTCCAAAAAACCTTAAATAACCACGTATTAGCCTCCTAGGTAGAGTGACCACCCTTATTCGTTCAAATGACATAAACATACTAAAAAACATGCATAATCTATGAAAAATGGAGGATTGAACAAGGATAATTAGGCAAAAGGAGCCCAATAAGTTACCCAATTCGGGGCTCATCATCACCCCCCTGCTAAATGGGTTGCTCATCCTCTGAGCAACTAGTCCAGCTCCTCATACTTGATTGCCTTGATTGCCTCCCTCACATCCCAGGCTTCTGAAGTAATATCTTCTTCACTGTCATGGAATCCGGCCTTCCTTTCCACTTCTTCCCACTGCCTATGCTCCTCTTCTTCTGTGCCTCCTTCCAGCAACCCCAAAAGAAAAGGTGGACTTAACTTGAGGCCTATCCAGTTGGCCTGAAGATTCTGCATGGAATTTTTGTAGAGAGGCACTCATGCCAAGGCCTCCCTCATTCTAGTTGGGGTGTGGTATTCTCTGATTTTGAGGCTGTGGGACAATGTGTTCCACCTACGGGTGCAAGCATGAACACAGTTGTCCCCCAATAGTTGCTCCATGTCCTCAAAATGTGCTATGGCCTGAGCTTGACGATCCATGTAATCTAGCAGGTCCTGAGAGTTGTTTGCCAGGTGCTGGTGGGCGGATATCAATGCTGAGGGATCCCCTGGCTCTGCTCTAATCAGTAGCGGTTCTTGTAGTTCCCGGTCCATGAAATTTATGACCTCTGCTGCTCTCTTTTCTTCATGGTTTAGCCACGAGGTCATGGCCATAAGTTGCATGTCCCCTACTGCAATGTTGGGGTCCCACGAGGTCATGTTGGGAAGGGCCAAATTATGTAGGTAGAACTCTGATAGCTTGGCCTTGTCTTCTGGCAAATTGTTGTTACATAAAGCCATGAATTGTTGGGGGTTTTGGAATTGAGTGATACCTCTTTGTGCCAAAGTGTTGATCTGAAATTGCAGCCACTGATCCCTGAGGTATAGGGCGTAGGATTTGGCTGGCTCCCTACATTGCAGAGCTTCCATTGCCCAACTGGCCATGCAGGCCAGTTGGGCCTCCTTCTCTTGTATCTACTGTTTCAGAGAATGTATCTCTAGGCCTGCTTGCAATTCCTTTTCCTGTAGTTGTCGATTTAGTGTCTCAATTTCAGCTTGCATTCCTTCCTTTCTCTACTGTTCGTATCTTTGGTTGTTGTGGCCTCCTCTCATTATTGTTGTTCTCCCAAGAGGTGAGGCCTGTCTTCTTTTCTCTGTCCTTGTAACTGTGGTTGTTGTCTAAGCAGCTCATTCTCTTCTCGTAGCTTGGCCTGCTGGTAGCTCTCCACATGTCGTACCCTTGCCAATTATTTTTGGGTCTCCTTGAGCTTTTCCTCCAGAGGACCTATATCTGCCACACCCTTGGATTTAGCGATCTTCATCCAAGTGTGGGTTCTCACTCTTTCTTCCTCTAGTGCGAGGAAAAGTGGCACTGTGAATTTTTGGAAAATGATCTTCCCAGCCTCTAAGAAGTTATAGTAAGAGCCCAAGCTGGGCTAGGGGCTTGGTTCCACAATGGTATCAGCCTTCTCTTCCTCCAGTGAGGACTTGGCTGCTTTTTCCTCCATCTTTTCGGTCTCCTTCATCCTAGCCAATTTTTCCTGTAGAGCAGTCTTGGCATCCTGTAGAGAGGCCTCTGAGTTCAACTTTTCCATCCTTTCTTTCCATGTGGATGTCTTTGGGCTTCCCCACTCATATGTGATGGATGTCTCTTGTTTAGGTGGGGTGTCTACAATTGTAATTGGTTCTTTGGACTGTTTCTCTTTTGGTCTGCCAGTTTTAATCCTCGTGCTTCTTCTTGCCTTAAAATACATGGAAGGCTCCCTCTTCCGCTTTTCTTTTTGCTTTGGAGATGTGCTGAGGGTGGCCAGCACAGCTGCTACCTCCTCAGGAGATTCTTCCTTCCCTTGCCCTATTTCCAGACTTCCTGTAGAAATTCCTGTGCTGACTGTTTTCTGGCTTCCTGTAGAAGCAGTTTTTGGGCTTCCTGTAGAAATGGCCTTCTGGCTTCTTGTAGAACCAGTTTGCACTGTTTTGGCCTGCTTGGCCGGGGTTGCCTTCTCCTTTAGTTTGGCTGTCACTACCTTGGGTGTGCCTTCACTTGCTTGGACTTTTTCAGTCCTTGCTGCCCTGCTCTGCAATCTCTTCTCCCTGGGTGTTTGTGTCATTTTTCCACCCACAGTTTTGGCCTCAGCAGCTTGGCCTTTCTCTCGTTTCTCTTTTTGTCCTTGCTTTGGTGGTCTGCCCGGGGTTTCCTGGCCCTTGGATTTCTTTTCTGTCTCAATGTGATCCTTCTCCTCACTGCTGGAGGAAGTGAGTTCCTCGGCCAAAATTCAGATATCATCATCCTTAGACATATTGCAAAAAATATCCCAAGAGAGAGGGACAGTATAGGTATGGAGTGCATCTTCTACTAGGAGCTTGATAAGCCCATGATGGGCTAGCTGGTCTGGTGTCCCTTCCTTCAGTTTTGTGGCACACTTAATCAAGGATTGTAGGAGGAAGTAGGGGATGCTCAACTTTTGTTCTGTGGGTAAATCCATCTTATGCCTGAGTTTAGTTAGCAAACGGAAGTGATAACCGTATACAATACTGAACCGCCCCTCACAGGTAATATATTTCATAATCTGAAGGCTGACTTCGCTCCAAAATGGCTGTAGGCTGGCTCTCCGAACCCCATTCTTATCCTTTGAAAACTGTTCCTCTGGTAGGAAGAATTCCTTTTTAGCCTTTTGGCTCAATTTCCTCTCTTCCTTATCCTAGGGTATCCCCAATGGTAGATCAGTGACTCTGCTAATGAGTTGTGGGGCGAGCTTTAGGGTCAACCATATGAAATTTACAGTAGCTAGTGTCTTTGATTTAGGCTTCACAGACCTTAGGAACTCCTTTGTTATTTCATTGTCGTGACCTTGAATTTTGTCACAGAAGGTCATCCAATTTGCACGGGTAAATATGTCTACCACCTCAGGAGTTTCTCGCAGATTCTTGGAATCCGAGGGTTTCTTTCTGATAAACCCTCCTGGCATGGTGAAAAATGATCTGTTTTGGCTTGTGCTTTGATCAGAAGGGGAATTCTATGTATGTTTTCCTCCTCAGAACGTTGAAAACAATATCCCTCAGGTTACTTTGTATCAATTCCCCGGTTTTAAAACTCGACTGCCCATGTACAGAAGGACGACTCTGGTTTCCCTAGACAGAGTGCAAAGCTCAATTTCCACCCCCCAGCATACATATAATCATGTAAAATTCACATTTTTTTACATCGGTTAGCCCTGACAGTGTTTCAACTTTTCTACAGGAGAAATTTTCTTCAGGACCTGTGGAGAAAATCTTGGACGCAAACCAACGAAGGAATTTCATGCAACCACAAGTAAACTACTATTTTGATTCACAGGCAGACTTGCTTTTAATTTTCCTACTCCAGCACGTCGAATTCACCACTTTTCTAAATATCATGCATGGGAATGGTGTGTTCGGGCATACCTCTCTTCGAATTGCCAACTTCGACGTAGACAGTCCAGGTTTCTCTGTTGTGCCGGGTTCCCTGTAGAGCTCCTTCCTGTAGAAAGATTTTCCAGCTTCTAGAGGACATCATAGTGCTTCTAGATAGGTCTGAGATGCAGGAGGAAGTTGGAATGGGCCAAGAAGATTGGGCTAACAAACTAAAGAGGAGGAGGACGCGTACTCTGCTGCAAAACGGTTGCAAGTGCAAATGACAGCGGTTCATCATGAGTTATTTGCCTGAGCAATTTGAATTACTACACAATTCATGGCGCGGGGGTGAGTTGTCCAGGCCGATCCGTTAGCCAACATCACGACCATCATTCTTCAGCATGTCTCTGACCACCAAATCCTTTCCCTACCATTAACCGCCGCCATTTCTGCCAAACTGTCGATTCTCCCCGATTGGACACTTCCCATGTGTCAACTGCCCGTCTCTTTGGCATAACCAGGCTCATTCGGATCCCATGAGGCCATCTGATTGGCTGTGGGTGGCCAGTTGACTAGCCACCAAACTTGTTCAATCCGCATATTTCACAGTCATGCAAATTTCAAAGTATAGTCTATGCAATTCGACGAATAAGGTTAGACACTTACCTGTGTGGCCGTGGACGTGTTCTGCAGGCTTCGGGACGTGGAATGATGGATTTGCTTGCTGCTGCTTCGTGCACGGGTGCTAGAGCTCCTTTTTCATTGGAGGATGTTGTATGAAAGACTTTGGGACCCGAACCTCTGGTTGTAAATGCTGCATGCACCGGCTCCATCTGGTTTGAACTGCTGGTGTCTCCATAGTATGTGCTCCAGCCGGATCAGCTGCTACAGGATTCTTGTAGGACATCCTGTAGCTACTTCTCCTCTTGGGATGCATGTTGAAACGAGTAGGATTGCATTCATAGATGAAGGGTCCTGATGGAGCCTTGACAGGTAGAGTGTGCGAGCCTCTGCATGCTTGATTTGTCACTTGGAGGAAAAAAATTTTAATATGAGGAAACAGAACTCTTGTATGACTATGCAGGAATACATAACCAGATTGTTGCAATGGCTGTGGAAGGAGATGAAACAAGTGGTGGTTGGAAGAAAAGGGTGGCTGCATGCCCCATCAATAGATTTCAAGCTTCGAATCCCTCTCCCGAATCGATTTTGGCTTGCCCAAAGGCTCTACAGGATGTTTCCTGTAGAAATGCAGAAATTCCTGTAGAAAGTCCTGAAACTTCCTGTAGGAGGTTGAACCTCGACCAGATTGTGTCCAAATCCTAGAAAAAATGAGTGTCCATGGAGGGAGTGTCTGTGAGGATGCCTGGTAACTTGGTACAGACCCCTGTCCTTGTTTTGGACGACCTTCTTTTCTGCACTGTATTCCTGTAACCTGCAATAATTCTTTAGAGATTAAACCTGCTTCTTTTTTCTTTTTTCTTCTTTTTTCCCTTTCTTCTTTTTTCCTTTTTTTTTTTTTGAGATAGACAGCAGGGGCGCCTCCATGAGGTTTTCACCCCTATTGTTTTCCTTGGGCGCCTCAGAGAGGTTTTCACCCAAAGGTCTTTTTTTTTTTTTATTCAAATTCTTTATTTTCTGAGAGACAGCAGGGGCGCCTCCATGAGGTTTTCACCCTTACTGCCTGCCCTGGGCGCCTCAGAGAGGTTTTCGTCCAGGGATCTTTTTATTTTTTTATTTTTTTTTTGATGATCAAGGTGTGGCCGGAACAGAGGCAGAACCCTTCTCTATTACCAACACTGATTTTTCCACAGTTTCAATGAACTCCTGCCTCGAAAGGGCTTTCCTGTAGATCTTCAATTGATGTCCATTGACGAGCATGGGGATGACTTCTTCATCAATGGTCCTGATAAGGGCTGAACCATTGTCATTGCATTTCTCCACTGTATATGGTCCTAGCCATCTTGTCCTCAGCTTCCCTTTGAAATCCTTGTGTCTGGGGTCATACAACAACGCCCAATCTCCCGGCTGGAATTGCTTTTCATTAAGGTGCGGGTCATGCCATATCTTCCTCTAAAGTTGAACCACTTCTGAGTGGAGGAGGGCTTGCATTCTGTGTTCATCTAACCCATTCAGCTGCAATAACCGCTCACGTTGAGCATGGCTGAGATCTAGATCCAGCTGAGCTGCCATCTTCAATGTGTTGTACTCGAACTCTATTGACAACAGAGCTTTCATCCCGTAGACCAGCTCATAAGGTGTGAAACTGGTTGTGGTCTTCCAAGTGGTGTTGTAGGCCCAAGTGGCCTCAACCAGGCGATCTGCCCAATCCTTTCTGCTGCTACTCACTACCTTAGTCAAAATCCCTTCTAATGCTCTATTAGTGACTTCCACCTACCCATTTGCTTGAGGATGATATGGGGTGGAAGTCCTATGCTTGATCTTGTGATGAGCGAGCAAGTCTTCAATTAAGTTAGAGGTGAACTGGCTTCCTTGATTAGTGACTAACTCTCTTGGGTAGCCAAATTTGTAGAAGATATTTTCTCTTAAAAACTCAGCCACCTTTTCTTTTGTCGCTGCTTTGATTGCCTTTGTTTCTGCCCACTTTTTCAGGTATCCGGTGCACACAATTATGTAAGACCTTTGCCTTGAAGGAGGGTTAATAGGACCCACAAAATCCATGCCCCACTTCTCAAGTGGCTCGAGGGTCACTTGAGGTTGGAGAGGCATTTCATCCCTTGGATTCGGTTTCCCCATCCTCTGGCATCGGTCACACTGGCTAATGTATCTTCTGACATCTTGATGAAGAGTGGGCCAATAGTAGCCTGTTTGTAGAATTTTGAAGGCAATCCTCTTTGCTGCAAAGTAGCCTCCACATGGTCCATCGTGACAGGTTAGGAGAATGTCAAAGAATTCCTCCTCCCTAACACAACACCTCAAGATCTGATCTGGGCCAAGTTTGAACAGGTTGCCCCCGATCCAAGTGAATGGGGCACTCTTCCTCACGGTTCTGCTCTTCTCCTTTTAAGGATAGATGCAGAGGGAACTATGCTGAGACCAAGTAGTTGGCTATATCAGCAAACCACGAAGAGAGTACTGAAATAGCAAACAGATGTTCATCTGGCATCTAGTCATCCACTGTTCCTTCTTCACCTGCAGGCAAATCCAATCTAGACAAGAAGTTAGCAACAACATTTTCTTTACCCGGTTTGTCGACGATAGTCAAATCAAACTGCTGAAACAAAAGTAACCATCTAATGATACGAGCATTTACATAAGGCTTATTCATTAAATATCTAATTGTAGCATGATCAATATGTACAAATGTTTGATAACCAATGATGTAGTGTCAGAACTTGTTCAGGGAATGGACTACGGCCCAGAATTCTTTCTCGGTCACAGTATAATTCATTTCCACCTTGGATAGGTTTTTGCTGACAAAGTATATGGCATATGGAAGTTTCTCCTCAACTTGTCCTAAGGCTGCCCCTATGGCTTTGTTCGAGGCATCAGTGTGGATGTGGAAAGGTAGGGCCCAGTTTGGGCCTCTCAAGATCGGGGCAGATACTAACTTATCTTTCAACTCATTCAGAGCCCCTTGATAGTCGTTAGTCCATTTAAACTCAACATCTTTTCCTAAGAGGCCAAACAATGGCGAGGCTAACTTGCTGAAATCCTTAATGAATCTTCTATAATATCCCGCTAAGCCTAGGAAACTTTGAACATCTCTTACCTTCTGAGGAGTTGGAACCTTTTTGATGATAACAATTTTGTTAGGATCCACCTGTAATCCTTGACAAGAAATGGTATGACCTAACACAGTCCCTTCAGTCATCAGGAATTCACATTTTCAGGACTAAGGGACAGGTTCATCTCAATGCACTTGTTTAAAACTTTTCCCAGGTTGGACAAGGCTTCTTGGAAGTTAGACCCATAAGGAGTAAAGTCATCCATTATAGATTTCCACCGACATATGAACCAGCTCAGCAAATATGCTCAATACAGCTCTCTGGAAAGTGGCAGGAGCAGTTGCATAGCCCAAAGGGAAGGACTCGGTAGGCCCAAAGGTACCCCATGGACAAGTGAAAGTGGTCTTATCTTTGGTCCTCCAGGCTGATTTGGATCTGATTATACCCGTTGAACCCATCTAGGAAAGAGAAGAACTTCTTCCCTGCCAGTCCATCCAACACTTGATCTATGAAAGGCAAAGGGAAGTGGTCTTTCTTGGTGGCTTTGTTCAGTTCTCTGTAATCTACACAGATTCTCCACTTCCCATTTTTCCTGGGTACCAACACCAGAGGGGAAACCCATTCGCTGTCCGAGATGGGGTAGATGAATCCTACATCCAACAATTTTTGCAATTCTTCTTTAATGATGTCCTTAAGGGCTGGATTCATTCTCCTCTGAGGCTGCCTGACTGGCTTACAGTCCTCTTTAATGTAAATATGATGGGTACAAACCGAAGGATGGATTCCTTTCATTTCCTTATAACTCCAGTCAAAAGCCTCCAAATGGCGGTTCAAAAGGTTACATAGCTCTTTTTCCTATGAGGGAGAGAGAGAGGAGCTGATATTTAAAGTTATTTCAGGGCCAAACTCCACATTCTTAACTCTGGGAGAGGTCAGATCAGTCTCATAGAGGTCCACTAAAGCATTGGCTTGGGTATCTTCCACCAAACCTTCTAAGGACAGTGCACCGGGAGGAGGATTTCGGATTAAGTTCTCAATCAAATCATCCTCGGTTTGAGGACCTCCCCTGGTGGCCTCCACTATGCACAATGGTGCAGAGTAGACCTCGTCCTCATCTCATTCTCCCAACCAGAGTGGTAAGTCATGTTCTAGCAAAGGTTGGGTAGGAGGGTATAGGACCAACTGTTTGGACATAGGCCCATTCTTGATGGTCATGCTTCCTGCTCGGCAGCTGATGTAAGCATCAGCAGTAGCTAGCCAAGGCCTTCCCAAAATGAGGGGGTATCCAGTGAGTTTTGCCTTTGGCTGAAGGACCAAGAAGTTCGCAGGGTACTCCCAAGAGTCATCAGAGACCAGGACATCTTCCACAATCCCTTCGGGAGTCACGATGGAGTTGTCTGCCAACTGTAGTACTGTCGAGGTCTTCCTTAAGGAACTCTGAAGGTTGAGTTTAAGCATGGTGTCCCTGGTCATCACATTAATGGAAGCCTATAGATCAATTAAGGTGTGGGGGATGATGGTGCCATTGATGTGAACATCAACTACAGGACTCCCAGGGTCCAAATACTTTGGACAGATCACTTGCCCCAACATAAGATCGGACAGTTGTCCCATGACATTGATAGTTGAGGCATCTCTCTTTCGCCTGCCTGGGTGCCTGAAACACTTCTCCTTAATCAATTTGTTGTATATCAGTACATCTTTTATGGCCTGGAGTAGTGGTATTTTCACACACAACTGCTTGAGTTCTCCTAGAAGCTTAGTCTCCTCTGGGTTGGGTTGCGTGGTTACTGTTAGTCGCTCAGGAAAGGGTGGAATGGATTTGGGTTCACTTTCCTGTTTCTCTTCCTCCTCCTCTAGGGGAGGAGGTTGGCACTCTGGAAGGACCTTCCCAGATCGCAAGTTGGTCTCCTGGATCTCCACAGCATAGGTAGGGCATGTTGTCTCCCCAGTATATACCTGTTGGGCCTGTCTGTTGTTGGGGTTCAGGTTCGGTTGAGCAGGAATCTGGGGTTTTCTTGGAGGAGCAGGAGGTAATGGTTGTGGTTGAGCTGGTGGTGGAGGAAAAATGGCAGGAGGAGGGTTGTATTGAGGCCTCCACCCTGGTTGAGGTGTATTCCATTGAGGTTGTGGCTGGGCATGTGAGTGAAACGAATGAGAAGTAGGTTGAGTATGGTATGGAGATGGATAAGATCACGGAGGAGGTGCAGACCAGGAAGGATGAGCAGGGGGGCCCCAAGAAGGTATATGAGTGGATTGGTTGGGGTTATAATAAGCTTGGGATGTCCCTTGCATCCCCTGCTGGTAGGGTCTGGGCCCATGTGACCTCCTTTGGTTGAGGAAGTAGAGAGGTTCACTAGCCGCCTCAGTCCCTAGGTACATGGCTTTAAATCCGGGCAAGGTAGGGCATTGGTTGGTGGGGTGGTCTTCCTCACAAACGAAACATACCTCTACTAAGTGCAATGGACACTCATTCTTAGGGTGCTTCCTCATGCATTTGGGACAAAAAATGGCCAAAGCCCTCTCAGTTTCCTCTTTCTTTTGCTGAATTCGGAAGGTATCAAGTTGCATGGCAATAGTCTGTCTCATCTCACTTTTGAGGTCTTCCATATGATTAGCAAACTCATGCTTGGATAAGGTGGTACTAGCTGAAAGTGGATTCCCCCTACCTCTCTTCCAGGCTGCCCTAGAATGGTTTCTAAACACGGTCTTTATGTCCTCATAAGGTAGTTGGTAGATGTCCCCTCCAGCTAGCATGTGAAGGGTATCTAGAAGGTCTTCAGGGACTCCTCGGAGCAGAACCAACTTCAGAGATTCTGGGTCAAGTGTGCACCTGGCCTATTTATAACTAAGTTGGAACCTTTCCTCATAATCTTCTAAAGACTCATCGCTTCCCATGGTCATCCGAAAGATCTCTTCCTTGGTTTCCTTGGACCTACAGTAGTCCCGGTATTTGGTGTTAAAAACTTGCTGCATCTGAGCCCAAGTGGTGATACTGTTTCCAGGTAACCCCATGAACCAGCGTAATGCTGCATCCTTGAGGGTAGAGGGAAAGAGTTTCAGCTTTTGCTTGTCCTCAGCATAGTCGTAAGTTCGACAAAGGACAACAAACTCAAACAGGAAGGTATCAGGGTCTTCATTAGTCAATCCATGGAAGTGAGGTAAAGTTGAGGGACTTATGTTTTTCATTTTCGTGTCTCCATTGGTCTCTCGGATGGGAAAGGCACCTTCTATTCTCTCATCTTCTCTTCTACCGTTTCAGTTTTCAGCCATGGCTTCAGACGGAACATTCTCTAGCTCTTCTTCTGTTATAGGATCTTCATATATCTCAGGAGGTTCACCTATAGGTTCTTCTGGCTCACTGTTACCAAAGAAGAGAGAAGGTTGACTCAGTGATGTGGTGGGGGTGTTGGGTAGGAATTTTCCGGTTTTATCTCTATTCCTACAAGGCATGAAATGGAAAGATTTTTTTTTGGTTGCTTTTGCTTTTTCTGCTGGTACCTGCAAAACTAAAATAGATTGAGCTGCAACTAACTATTTTGCTGAAATGAAAATGTGGAATGGAAATGGAAACAGGAAAGGACTAATCTATTTTGCTGGAATGAAATTGCGGAATTAAAATGGAAACAGGAAAGGACTAATCTATTTTGCTGGAATGAAATTGCGGAATTGAAATGCTAAGCTACGCTTGCAAAATTGAAATTGCGGAATTGAAATGCTAAGCTACGCTTGCAGATTGAAATTGCGGAATTGAAATGTTAATATATGAAAGCAGGAAATGTCTACTCTACTTTTGTGGAAATGAAATTGCAGAATGGAAATGAAATAAACTACTTAGCAGAAGGTTGTAGTAGAAAATAGAAGAAAAGCAGCAATCACAAATACTCTGACGCTTGCTCGGCAACGGCGCCAAAAAGGATGGTGGGCTCCAGTATTGCAGCAATAATGCTGCAACTCTTGGGACTCCCTTCTTTACTTTTATCAACCCGGTAGTTCATAAAAAACTTGGAAGTAACGGTGATGTATGCACAAGTACTAGCTCTTGCCGCAGCTGTCACTTGGTCAGCTGGCACAAGTCCGCTAGGGGCTCAAGCCAACTTCTATGAGCTCTAAGAAGAAGCTTGGTAACTAATGGATGGAAGCTAACTCGAAGGAAGCTAATATGCTTTCGAAAAGAAACTAAAGGGCTGAAAGAAAGCGCAAACTCTAGCAAACCCTAATCTGACTAGCTAGTCCCACTGATGCAAAGAAGAGAATGCAAGCTACTAAAAGAGATGTCATTACTTCTAGGAAGGTAAAATACATGTGTCTAGACTACCTCTATCTGAAGAAAACATCTTTTTGTATTTTTGAATAAGTTGTCAGAATTATCATGAATAGGCTTTCACTGTTCTTGACTGTGCAGAGGTGGATCGACGAGAAGAGATGCTTGGAAGAGGTCGGGTAGGTTCAAAGAGGGCCTAAGGGGTCCTTAACACCCTTCTAGAGAGTTTCATAGAGTTTGGCTATCAAGAAACCTCATTTGTGAGCTTCTACAGGAAGTCTGCAGGGGTTCTACAGGATGTTCAAGAATTTCTACAGGTTGTTCAGAAATTTCTACAGGATGTTCAGAAATGGGATTTTGGAGGATGGATGGGTGAGGAAAGATGAAGGAGTGGGTATGGAGGTAGGATAGGGGTTTGAAGTGGTCCAGGGACTGGTGGATGGAGTTGAGAGAAGGTGTAGATGGTTGAATTTTTTCAAAGAGGGCTGAAACAATGTTTGCACAAAAAGGTAGGGTTATGTGGGGAAAAGGACAAACGTGAGGCAAGAAACCCAGTTAGGGGATGGAACAGATGGGTCTGACGAAGTTTGGGTGGATGAAGAAGTGGTACAGGTGATCTGCAATGTAT
Organism: Pinus taeda; assembly: GCA_000404065.3. Classification (NCBI taxonomy): domain Eukaryota; kingdom Viridiplantae; phylum Streptophyta; class Pinopsida; order Pinales; family Pinaceae; genus Pinus; species Pinus taeda. Next base: position 35,625 of record APFE031651750.1, read on the forward strand.
ATTTCCAACTGAACCAATAAAGAATTGCAAGTAATCAAAGACCTAGTTATGCCAACCTAATCTGATCTAGCTAACAATAGAGTGAATGAAAAGAAGCTTTATTTGCAAGGAAGAGAATGAGAGGAAGAGTGTCGTAGAACAACCTTTGAGTGATGCCCTAACTCAATAGAAAAACACCCAATAGAACTTTAGAAGCCAAGGGTCAACCTTCACACAAGAGTTGACAAAGCATAATTTGAAAGAGAATTTGCTAAGGAAGATCACATCGATTGTCAAATCATCCTAGAACACTCAGAGCAAGTCTAAAAATGTTGCTACAATAAAAAAAGCTTCCGCAAACAACAAAAGTAAGTCCATCATTCTAGAAGTAGGATATAAATCAACTTCGTCAGATACTTCACCAATGTATCCCACATTGGATTAAAACATAGTTGAATATATGAATAAATCTCGCGCGAATATCTTACTCTTTGAACTGATAAATATCGTGATCCCGCAGGAATTTCTTGCCTGTGCAGTCGAAAAATCCACCTCAGGTAATGATGCTTCTTCACAGAAGGGATCTGGTAAGTCCTTTGGTTCCTTGGAATATGTACTTAATGCTTTAACAGTAGATGTTAATACACTCTAACCTCCATTTTTGTTAATTTTTGAAATTTTCAATTATAATGTGCACAATTCCTTATTCAACTATGATGAATCTATAAATGCAATGCCTTTATCTGTAGCAAATAAAATTAATGAAAAATGGGATAAAGAAGTTGCACAGATCATTTGGGTGGACAAGACTCTTGTGCATTCTAGCGGGGAACTCATAAATGTGCTTATACAATTATCATCCGACCAATGAGTTCACTAATGTATAAATATAGTAATTGGACATTCCAAAATCATATTGTGTATTGTTGAGAAAATATTGGTCTAGAAAATTACAAGGGTATTTTGCTACGGACTAGTCACACTTATGGCTTTTGTACAAGGGGAAAAACAATCAAATCTAGGTTAAATCAGAGCCTTACATGAAACATACTATCACTCCCTTCTCAAGTAAAAATTAACCTATGGCTTTCGTGAATCTTATATTTGGAAATTGCTTCTTAGAAACTAATTTGGGGTGTTATCTTTCTCAGCCATCCCCAGTCCCTCCTAACACATAGTTGGAACTCCTTTCTATCCCAACTGGTGAAAATGACATTTGTATAGTTAGTAGTAATAGTAGTTGCAGTACTAGTGCAGTACATATTCCTTGTACATATGATGTTTGGAAATTGTATTTTGATGGTTCAATGACAAAGGAGGGCTCTGGAGCTAGTTGTGTTTAGCCGACCTGCGACAAAGAAAACATTTGATCTCTAGTTTCTTGGAATTTGAGTGCATGAACAACACCGCGAAATATGAAGCACTCATCTTAGGCTTGCAAAGGGCCATCAACCTCAATATTGGAATTCTCAAAGCAGTAGGTGACTCAAAAATTGTCGTACGATAGGTACGATACTATACACTGTGTGTCACCCCATCTAAAGGGTTATCAACAAGAGGTATGGCATTTGATTTCTCATTTCCAAGCTTTAAATATCGTTTTTGTTCCTATGATGCATAATGAAATTGTAGATGCATTGACAAATGTTGCTGCTAGTTTATCACCGCCTAGGGATGGTTTTTCTATAGAAATTATTTATAAGCCTTTCGTCCCTAACAATATTACTAATTTATGTGTTTTCAATGATGACTAGCAGATACTGCACTTTATGGCGAATGTTGATGTATTCAAGGATACATTTATCAATGAAAATGAGCACCAGAGAGCATTGCAAGATGCATCTCTTATAAACAAAGAGAACCCCTTGCCAAAAGGCATGGTATCATTGGAAAATATATATGACTTGCAAAACGCTTCAAAGGGCTAGTTAACATAAAAACCCATAGTTCAACATTGTTGCATGAGAAAATAAATATTGGAACAGGAAAGGATCCAAATTTTGTTAATAGTGGTACTTGTTTCACACCAAAGGAGCGACAAGCTTTCATCCTCTTATTGATGTAGTACTAAGATGTTTTCACATAGACGTATGATGAGCTCAAAACTTATGACATTCGGATAATCCAGCATGTGGTCCTGATTAAAGAAGGGGCCAAGCATTTCCAACATAAGTTGTGAAAGGTACATCCGACACTTGAGCATATGATTCAAAAGGAGTTAATGAAATTGTTGGATGCTCAGATCATATATAAAGTGTAACATTCGACCTGGGTATCAAACCTGGTCCCAATAGGAAAGAATTCTGGGCAAATTCTCTTGTGTGTTTATTTCTGCAACTTAAACTGTGCCTAGGACAAAGATAAATACCCCATATAGTCTATGGAGGAGATGCTACAAACAATATTAGGGTTAGAAATGTTTTATTTTCTATATGGGTATTCCGGTTACAACTAGGTTTTGGTCTCAAACCCATAGAGACTTAACACAACATTTCACATGGTGGGGTACATTTCCATTAAGAAGAATTCCATTTGGGCTAGTAAATGCCATGTGAAATTCCAACAAGAAATGGACATCGCATTTTGTGGACTAGTTGGGAAGAGTGTTGTGGTGAAGTAAAATTATAAGTGCAGATATGAATGAATCCTCTAGATAAATTCTATGGAACATTTCCTTAGGTTAGAATCAATCAAGAGGGTCTACCTCTTGGTCACTTATCCTGTTTGATGAAATCTTCGCTTGTTTGCTCCAGCAATATCTCGCTTCCTTCTTCAAGTTCCTGAAACAAGTAAACAACAACAACAACACACAAACATAATAAAGACAAATTGCAATTCAACCTACTTAACGAGTCAAAAATCATTAATACATGGATATTTAATATTACAAAACATGTAGGAAATAAATCGATAGTTGCATATATTAATATCAAAGAGAGATTACAACCATTCGTCTTGAAGCTGCAGTCTTCCTCTAACAAGACCGGGTTCCCACACACTTCTGCTAGCATTCCATGATGGCTTCAAACAACAATATTTTAAAGTCTCTTCCCTTTAGGCTTCACTCCAAACCAAAACACACTTCTCCCTCACACAACTAGGTAGCTACAACTAGTAATAGCTTGCTTTTCTACTCCAAAATAGTATTAACACTCAACAATAACTCTACCAAAACTATCAACTGTGACTATAACATTCACACACTAGTTTGTGCTTGGGAAGAAGGGAGGTATATATAGGAAATATGGATGGGATATGGATCCTCTTCTCATGGGAGAAAGACTTATCCCTTGAGGTAGTTCCATCATTATAGGGGAAAAGAACCCAAACTGTCATCCTCGACCCCATTCGGCCAAACCATTTACCAAACTTCTGTTACAGAGCTTTAGAGCTGGAAGCTTCGACTATAATTTAAAAAAACTTTCCATAATAGGACCGGCACGACTGAAACAAAACTTAGTTGCTCTGGTTGGAACGAGGAGTAGTGCTAATCTCTACACATCGGTGTGGGGGAGACAAAGGCCATTAGCGCCGGTCTTGTAAACTGGGCAAAACAGAAGTTTCAGAGGAAATGGTGCAAAAGGGAAATGATCTACTCATGAAGAGGGACATAATGGGAGTTTCTCCAAGAAGGCAAATCATGCGGGGTTCGCTGTAGAGGTCCTATAGGATCAAGGAATGGGGAGTACAGGGACAATGACAAAATGTTGTGTAACAGATGCCCCCTAAAGCGTGAAGATCGAACTGGAGTGAGGGATGAAATGCTTTATAAATTAGTGCGGGGAACCAGTCTGTTGTCGGAAAACCTGTAAGAAAGTATAGATACATATACATAAACTGATATCTCTATCAAATGATACATGAATTGTGGCATGGAAACAACCATCCATAGAATGATCATGCAAATGGATCCAAGTATGGGCACAACCATTTGTCAAAGAGGATCATAATGAAACCAAGGTATGGTCACATCCATCCAATAATAAGAAGGATCACATATGATAACTCATGGTCTGGTCACAGCCAACCATCTGAAAGAGACATGCATATCATCACAATCATGTCACACCACTTCGCAACCTGGACTTGTGTGATCTGAGGCTAGGGTCTTGCGCTCTAACACGACCTGATCAAAGTACAAATCCTAGCATGCGAATGGATGTGTTGACGTCAAGCATGCTAGAAAGTCACTTGATTACCAATCAATGATGTAAACTATTAACAAGCATGAGAGAAACCACCAATAATGATGATGGCCCTCAAGGTACTATCAACACAATTCACAGAATGTGAATACAGGAATTGAAGTGGAACAACCGTGAAATCACTCGATCGAAAGCCAATGATGTAAACTTGTCATTGAGTGCAAAGAACTTGCCATTAGGGCATGCAAGCTCTAAGGTACTAGAAGGGAGTCTCTCGGTCAACTTCCCAGATAATGAGTTGAAGATGACAGAAAGCGACCTTGTCAAAGGAGGGCCATAATGAATCCCACATCTTGGATGCGAGACAAGAGGATGCAAAATGACTTTGGATAATATAGAGAATCAAAGGTAAGTGTAACTGCAAAAGGACAACTCTTGAACATATCAGGGACACAACTGGAAGTTTGGTAGCTTTTGGATCCATAGGATCGGTGGTCATGATGACGTGGCAGAGATCAGATGGAAGGCAAAAATGAATGGCCTAAACCCAAGAAGTTCAACGATACAAAGGAGGATGTCCCAACCTGACACGAAGCAAAGAGTGTCATGTTCAAGAGTGAGCTGCCGACACTACTGATAGATTTCCAAACTTTCCCCCACCATTTCTGGCGAGTACCCCAATTATTTTTTTATTGCAAACTTGAAGGGGATAAATTATGCTTGCAATTTAAGTTCATCCTTCTGATGAATCCGACCTAGTAAGTTTGATGAGCCCTAAGAAGGAGAAGCTCATGTTCGTCATGATGATGAATCTGGTGTCGTTTAATAATTTAACAAGTCCAACAAAGGTGTAACTCGGTATCTTTTTCATGTTTAGAGAGTTTGAAAAACACACGTAAAAGAAAACTCGACATGGTCCCTTTTCGTAAATTTGTGTCTCTCAAGCCCAAAAAGGTAGAAAATAATATTTGAGAGAACCGATTGACCATTTCAGTCAAGGAGTACCTTTTTCATAAATAGTGCATCCCAACCCAAAAAGGGATAAACTTATATTGGGTGCATGACGTTTCACATCCGTTAATGAGTTTGAAACGACAAGGTCTCGGCCATATTTTCACTTTTAAAAGGTGAGAAAAGAGCTGAAAGTGAACCCCCCGTTTTTATTCTGTTTAACGAGTCAAGAAAAGAGCTAAAACGTGACTCATCATCATCGTCGAACATCCATCACTTGTTGCTGCAAAAGTAAGGAAAAGTGTATTATTGAGTCCTTGAGGGAAAATAGGTCAAAAATATTACAAAACTTGATATTTTCATGAAAAAATGAACAAAGAGGGGGAAAGTAAATATATTTTTACCATTTACCATTTTACCTTTGCAGTGAAGACTTTTTACCCACTTTTTCCCTAGTTTTTTTGAAGTAGATTGCGGGAGATCCGGGAGGTCAATCGACGAGCCGTCAGTTCCAGATAACAACCAAAGCCCTGAGCTCCAATTTCATGCCATTTATTTATGTTTTTATCCATTTTTTTTGGATTTTTAGGGAGGTTTTTGAAAAAAAAATTCGCCCTCGGTCAACGCAATTTCCGGGCATGGGATCGTACCAGCCGAGGGTGACTTGCACAACTATTCGCTTTGATATGTGCAACTATTTTTAAAATATGCGTGCTAGCACCATGGATAGGGCAAACCCATTTTTTCTCAAAAACTGACCGTTTAAATTTGAATTTTATGTGCCAAGGATGATTACTGACTCAAATTAATGGCTTTTGCATAAGAGAAATCGCCGAAAATGGTGGATTGGAAGGAAAGGGAACATGAAGATGTTGACACCTAGGCAATGAATGATCCAAATTGCTTGGAGGCTTTGAGGTCTTGTGGGTTCCTCAAATTCTTCCTTATATGAGGGATGTGGGCCCGACTCGAGTTGCTTTGATACTTGATATGCCTTTGGGACATTAATCATGAGATTTTTGTCATTGGGGACCAGGAGCCGGAGTTGACAACTTTAGATATCTACTTCATCACTGGACTGTCTCACAAAGGTGATCCAATGAACTTGTATGGGTCACGTCCAATCAGGGTAAGCATATCTTCCTTGCTTGCTGAACACTACCCTGAGGCCCTGAAATCCAAGAGTGGGAAGATAGAGATTTCTAGTGTACAGGATTTGACACTGAGGGTGCTTCTGTTGACTATCAACAGAGTGGCGAGGTCCCAAGTGGAACATGAGACTAACAAGTCAAAGTTCCATTATGCTATTGACTGCACAACTCCTGCGATATTCCATTGGGAAGAGGCCATGAAGATGAACTTCAATCACCAGTTTTCCAAGGCCAAGGCGGGGAATCTAAAGCAATTTGGCTTCGGATCACTACTTGTTACCTTTTTCCTAGAACGAGTGCCACTGTTCTAGTATCAGTTGACTGAGGTCGATCCTCTTGCGCCACACAATCCACGGATGGACCGCTGCAGTCATTTGATACCCAAGATCACTGGGGGTCAGCATATGTCATACTGACGTGCATTCTTCTCATGGCTATGACGATAGAAGATTTTCGTGGAGGACTAGCCGTACAACAGCACTGATTTCCATAGAGATCCAGATATGCCCTTACCAGATGGAGAGGACTTCGATGACGAAGGTAAAAATCAAAATTTTAATTGTTTTTGGTACATGCGTGCTTATAATATTTCTCTTGTTTATGTAGATGTTGGACCAGAGCGGCCGATCAAGCTATCCCTAATAGCCAGGCGTGTACCTCGCCCCATTGACACTATCGCCCCTTATCAGGAAGGGAGCAACAATGAGGAAGAGATTGCAAGGAACCTCGAGGGGTTAACTCATGGTATCCAGAGTATGCTCGGATAGGAGACATGCCTCGTTCGTACCAGAGACACACGGTGGGAGTCTTTGATCAGATCCACCAATTGTTGAGTCGTATTGCATGAGTTGTCTCATGCTACTATGACCACCATGCTGAGTATGAGGCCTGTGAGACAGCAATGTTATTTCAGACACACATATTATTTTTGGGGTTCTGATGTATCAAACATTCTCACCATATATATATAATATATATATATATATATTATATTATAATTATATATATATATATATATAATATATATATATTATATATATATATATATATATATATGTTGTATTTTCCTATCTATTATGGTATAAATGGTTTGTATTATCTTTTACATGTTTTGTAAATGTCTATCCAACACGTAATTAACTAATGCATCTGTCAATGTTTCATGCATCTAGGAATATGATGATATGTAATATAATCAAAATGCCTTTCCAATAGACGGATACGGAGATACATTCATAATATTTGAGGGTTCCTGATGAAATATTGTCCGTTGAGTTGAAGGATGACAAGCTTGAATCTAGGTTGACAACCAATTCTCTGATGCCTAGAGCGATGGCTTCTGACAACAATTCGATGACTGCACTGTATTCAACAATGTTGTTGGTTGTGCGACCTAGGGTCATAGATAGCCCATGTCGTGGATGATAGGTTCTGGTTACTACAACAAGCACCATTGGCGAAACCAATGTGAGGAGTTGCAGACATCTGCAAAGTAAGAAAAACATTATAAACAAGAAATTTGTTTGAAAACTATCACACAAAACCACGTTGTACAAAAATGAATCACACACTAATGTACATAAGTAACCATGAAAGATGACCTAAGCATAGTACTTTTTGAGGGAGTCCATTCTGGGACTCAGGTAATCAATCAACATAGATGAACACTAGATTTTTACCATTGCCATGATGAGTAAGCATTGACTCGACCAAATAATAGAGTAGAACTCATATAAGGCTTTTCCCCCATGCCCCCTAGGCGAGGGAGGGTTACGAGTCAGAGGAAAATCGGTGAAAACTTAGGGAGGATGAAAAATCCTGAATCCATGAAGGGATAAAGGTGCCCTCAGTTGAAATATTTCAGGATAAACTGACACATCAATGAGCAGTGGAGAAGAGCAGTCTCCGAAAAAGGTAGACATGACCACTAGGCGAGGTAGGAACGAGGAGCGGTGATGAGTATCAATCCATGGTGGTTCCTCAAGAGACATGATTTCCATGATACCTTCATCAGCGAGGAAGGTCTCAGCTAAGGGATTAGATGATTCCAAAGGGCCAAGCCAAGGGGATTGAGAGTACATATTGAAAGACGTCTTTCACATATGAGAATTAGAGGATGTAGAGTTTGAAGCCGAAACAATTTCCACGTAATTGACTTTGGCGGGACTAAGCGGCATAACCTCACCCCAAGTATCAACAAGATCTGGTGTAGGTATGGCCCAGGGATCAGATTTGATCGAGACCATGTTGACAGAGACACCATGAGGAGGTGAGAGTGGAAAAATTCCCATTAAGGCAGAATCTTTGAAGAGACCTGCCCCCACACTCTCATAGGGAGAACCAAAGTGCTTGACGTATAGAACATTTCCATCCGAGGAGGAAGAGGCAAAGAAAGGCAATTGATCAATAGTGACAATCTTCCCTTGATGGGGAAAACGGATCACGCGAAACAAAGAGGAGGCCACGGCATGCATGGCATGACTCCAACTTCGGCCAAGTAGAAGATTATGAGATTGGCATCAACAATCTCTACTTCGACTTGCACTGTATTACCTTCTAGGGTGATGGCAAGGTTAGGGAAGACACCAAAGGGTAACGAATCACGCCCATCAAAAGCTTCCAAAGTGTTCGAAGACCAGTTCAGTGCAAGGGAACCAATAGCCTTCCAACATGCAGTTGACATGATTCAGGTGGAAGCACCTCCATCGATGACAGTCCGATGGATGGTATTATCATTAATGATTACCTAAATAAGAAAGGAAATTTGATGATGGAGCCATGGAATATGGTTCTCTAGATCGAAACATATCAAATTAGAATTGGTGGGATCGATGCCCCTGATAGTTGACAACAAATATTTCCGCTGTGATGGGTAGCTTTGGAGTACCTCAAGAGATGACATGGCTGACAATGCCTGAGCCAAATCCTCAACAATATTGTAGTGTTGAGTGGCTCGGGCATTGGGATTATACGAGGATTTCCGCAACACACCTTGAGAGGGTGGCTGCGTAGCAGAATCAGGGTTAGGGCACTCGATTTGTAGAGGGAAAAAACTCGGGGTAGAAGAAGAAGAAGGTGCATCTTATTTTTCTTTCCCAGCTCTCGAAGCTCGATTTTGATAATCTTTCGTTTGGGTAGCCACATTAATAGGTGTGCTCATCATGAATACTTGAGATCCGGAGGAATCAGATAGGGGTTGGTCTACCATTTAGGTCTACTGAGACGGAAATGGCTCTTTAAGGACAACAGGGGTCCCTTTGAGCAGGTGACTAACTTCGGATCATCGAGGAAAATCCTTAGTGTAGTGATCCTCTTCGTAAATGAGGTAGGGATACTTGGGTTTTTGTTGCGAAGATTCACCAGCAAATGATTTGGGAGGAACTTGTTTCGGGGCATTAGCTTTAGCTTTGCCTTTGCCTTTCTTCTTTCCTTTTGAGGATTTGTCTGCTGTGATAGACTGGACAACATGGACCTCTGAGGGTTTACTAGGGCCAGGTGGATTTTGAGATGAACTATTAGGAGAAACATTCGAGACCAACTTCTATTTGGAAGAAGTTTTAGTAGGGGTCTGGGATACTGAACCAATAACTCCATCAACAGGAGGAACAACTGGTGACTTTGATGTTGCGGGATGGGATGATGGCCGTGGAGCATCCGCTAACAAGTCATATAAAGTGCTAGACTAAGAGTAAACTAGATCCAAGTATTGGGCATGAGCAATGGCTTTCTCTTCAGTGACGCATCCACCCATAGCTATATCGCGAGCAATTAGGGCTACGGACGATTTGTTAAATCATTAAGTGAGCAAATAATCAGCTTTCTCGAATTTGATTAGGCGACCTCTACGTCTCCATTCATGGATATGATCAAAGATGTGTGTCGCGGTGTCTTGCTTAAGCGATGTGAGAAAATAGGTTCTAGTTTCATAGCGAACCGACAACTGAAAATGCATGAGGAAAGCCATAGCTAACGAATTAAATTCATGGAAAGTACTCCAAGGTAGCTCAATGTACCATTTCTCTGCGGCACCTGTGAGGGTTCATTGGAAAAGATGAAGACGAATGGAATCATCCACGTACGAGTTCAAAGAGCACCATAGGTGATATGTCATCACATGGGCCTAAGGATATTCTTTAGCTTTTCCATTGAACTTTAGGCAATCACTTGGTATCTTGGATGACACTAAAGGCTAGTACGGCGAATGAAGGATCAGATCATTCGTAAGGCGCGATACATCTGGCAACTTGAGTGTAGCCAAGAAAGGTAATTGAGTGTTAAAATCCATGGGAGGTTGATAGGCGGGCCCATAAGGAGGAGTTCGTCCTTGCTGGTTATAATTTTGGCCCCACACTGGGGGATTTTGGCCATATCGCATCTGAGGCTTCCCCCATTGTAGATTACCTTGACCATAGGGAGGATGCTAACCTTGAATACCTTGAAACTGTCCAGGCATAGGTTGTTGATAGGCAACCTATGGGTTAAAAGGTTGTTGAGCCTGTTGATCTTGAACATATGGATATGGGACCTACTATCCTAGAACATAGGGCTGATGAACATTTTGTCCTAGAAAAAGAGGGTTCTAGACTTGCATTCCTGGGCATAAGGTTGATACGCTTGTCACCCTTAGACGTACGGGTTTTGTACCTGGTGCCCTTGGCCAGCAGGATTCTGAACCTGTTGACCTAGGACAAGAGGATTCTGGGCCTGTTGCTACAGGACTTGACCTTGACCCTACCCTTGTAAGGGTTGACCTTGTTAGTATGTATACAAGGGTTGCTACTGCCCTAGTTGGTTTTGCTGTTGCAAGGGCTGGCCTTGTGATTCCAAGATTTGTCCCTGGGTTTGTAGAGGTTGACCCTACAAGGGTATGGGTTGAGAGGTATGCGCAACATATTGCATCTACTACTGCATGGCTTGCTACAACTACTATAAGGATTAACCTTGCAGTTGTTGTAGGAGACCTTGTTGCAAGATCATTTTCCCTTACTGTTGTGTGGAGATCCCTTGTTGCAACAAAGGTTTCCCTTGCGGTAACAAAGGCTGCCCTAGTTGTTGTAAAGGTTGTCCTTGCTATTGCAAGGGTGCTTGAACAGTGCCCGAGAATTTACTGAACTAAATCTGGCCGTAGCCAGGCTAGATGTATTGCCCAGCTTGGAGGGTGTAAGGCTGATTAACCAATCCTTGAGAACCATATGGAATGTAAGGATTTTGGTATTGGACCTTAGCCCCATAGGGATGTTGAGACTGAACATTGCTCAATCCAGACGAACCAACATGATTCTGAACCTGTTGGTACTGGACATTGCTTGATCCAGTAGGGTAAGCAAGGTTATAAATAATACTAGAAGAGGGCTAGTTTATACCAAGCATGTGAGCTTGTGAGTTGCTCACATTAGTGGCACCTGAAACCATAGAGACATTAAGGTTCTAATCCCTAGGCAGTGGCATAATCTGGCCACTGACTAATGCGACAAAGGAACTGACAGAGACAATCTTTGAAACTACCGGTTATGATTAACATGTAACTGGGATCAATGATACAAGGGTATTCAGAACGGTGGGTTGCACCGGGAATGAAGTAACAGCCTATTGGGAAGTCTTGTTCATGAAAAACGGACCTGGCGTAGGCCTCACACCTGATGCCCATACAGGATTATGGTAGAGTGATGAGGCACTAGGTGTGACTGAAACTAAGTGCCCCAAAGACACATAGTTGGGTGGAAAATTGGCGAGAATACCTTTCAAATAAGGAAAACCCTCGGGAGGTAACTGCGATTGCAATTCTCCCCCCTCAACATTGTGTGGAGTATAAAATTTGGACTCATCCGGAGATGTGACTGGAGCATCACCTTCAGATTCCATGTTCGAAAGCAAACGACGACGAATGACCGAATGTGTACTGGGGGATAGTTCCAAAGGAACACCTAGCTGGTCGTACGGACTATAAGGATACTGTTGTGATAGCTCAACAATGTCAAATAGAGGGTTTGGAGGATAGATAACTAGTCCAAGCTAACTTTTAGTGGTCGGCGAGTTCTCTAGAGTTCAAACGGGATTTTCTAGAGATTCTAGGCCAAGATTAGTAGATGACCCTGAATCGAAAGTAGGCGAAGGACGATATGACAATGGTTGAACACTCAAAATAATTGCGAGTTCAACATTTTGGTCCTCAAGTGACTCTGATAACTTAGGAAACAACTCCTCAGACAATCTTTCAGACAGAGGAGAGTAAGAGTAATTAGGTGAACCAGATGGTTCAACCACGATGACCTTGTCTTAGTCGACATAACAAATGACCTCAAGGATTTAAAATGTCCTTTTAAGGGAACTCACGATTTGGTCAAAAAGAATAACAAGATGTTTTGGATCATTGACAATCAATTATTAAGATGAATAAAAGATTGATGTTCTTTAATTTTTTAAGAGTCGAGAAAGAAACAAAGATGACTCTATCAATTTCGATTGGAAAAAAGCTCGAAAGGACAAGTGATCCAATGATATTTTAAATTTAATGAGTCAAAAAGATCAAATGACTACTCTGGATGATCTAGGTAAATAGGATTACCAAGCAGCCATGAATTGCAGAATACCTCCTAGAGAACCAAGAAGTACGAGAAGGTAATCTCCCCAAATGTTGTGTTCGGTGTATCACGTTCGCAAGACGGCCGACTCAGCTTCCTAAGGATAAAAGGATTGCAACCTAGTGGCATATTTTGTTATATACTCGATGGTACAGGGAACACAAATATGTGCTAGCACTGTCTAATGCCAAAGCTAACGACAACTGCTAGGTTTAAAGACGTCGGAACACGTCTCTAGCCTAGACCTTCTAGACATGATCGTTAATGTCAAATGCATGAGTTAATTTTTAGTTTTCAGGTCTTAGCGATGCTACTCAAAAAACCTAAAATGCAACTAAATTAGACAAGACCCTTTCAATTCGATGAAATTCCTACACTAGAGAGGGTAGAAACTACTCAATCAAATGCAAACAATCAAGCAACTGAAACCGAAATGATCTTTCACTACCTTACTTTTTCAAAAAATAAACTAATGAAAAATGCATTCCAATTCCTAATTTCTTGACAAGCACTTATCTATTAGTCCTTTCAAAACGAAAAATTCTTTTCCTTTTTCAAATGCTGATGCAATTATAGTCTTTAAAAAGATGCAAATTTTTGTAACACAATGATGCAACAAGCTAGAATTTCATGCTTTCTCATGAAACAACGAAACAAACTATTCGCATACAATCTTTCAGATCAAAGATAAGTTCATTCAGATCAACGAAACACCGAATTTTCCAAACACAAGGCCAACAATGTAATCTATGCCAGAAAGAGACGTTCAAGCTAGTAAACGAAACTTTTTCAAACTTGTGCAAAAAGAGGTCAAAGTCATAAAAGGGACCAAAAAAAAAATGCAAGGAATAAACACACCTACAATCTGACTTGGTGAGTTCACAAACTGTTGAATGGGTGACCAACTAGATGCCCTAGTGTCGTTGGCCACTCAATGACTCAATCAATCAAATAACAAGATGACAAGCCAACAAACAAGCAAAACCAGATGAAAATTAGCTTTCTAATCAGGGAGAAAATAGTTAGAAAGGCTCACAGGGTCAAAACACAAGAGCAGGAACACACTGGCCAAGATTGGGGTCAAGCCCTAATCTTCACTTACAGGGATCGACGCGACTGCCTAACTGACAACGAATGCCAGAGGCTGGTCGTCACGACTGTTCCTCAACAATTCACGCTGGTCGACGTGACTGTTAGTAGATTAAGTGCGCTAGTCGAGGTAACTAAGGAAAAATAAAAAGAAATTCAACACAGGGACCAAATCTGCTACTATGAATTTTAGACTTAGGCTAGTAAGTAGGAGAAAAGAAACATAACCAAAGGGAAAATGTGAAACTAGAACAGTTCTCAAGAAATCATGAAATCCAAAACAAACAAAAGGATTGGGATCCCTAGCAGAGTTGCCAATTTGTGGTGAAGTAAAATTATAAGTGCAGACATGAACAAATTCCTCTAGCCCAATAATGGGTCTAGCCACAACAGATACATTCTATGGAAGATTTCCTTAGGCTAGAATCAATGAAGAGGGCATACCTCTTGGTCGCTTATCCTGTTTGATGAAGTATTCACTTGCTTGCTCCAGAAATCTCTCGCTTCCTTCTTCAAGTTCCTAAAACAAGTAAACAACAACACACAAACATAATAATAGACAAATTGTAATTCAACCTACTTAACAAGTCAAGAAGAATTAAGACATGGATATGTAATATTAAAAAACATGTAGGAAATCAATCGATAGTTGCATATATTAATATCAAAGAGAGATTACAACCATTCATCTTGACGCTGTAGTCTTCCTCTGACAAGACTGGGTTCCCACACACTTCTGCTAGCATTCCCTGATGGCTTCAAACAACAATAGTTTAAAGGCTCTTCCCTTTGGTCTTCACTCCAAACCAAAACACACTTCTCCATCACACAACTAGGTAGCTACAACTAGTAATAGCTTTCTTTTCTACTCTAAAATAGTATTAACACTCAATGATAAGTCTGCCAAAACTATCAACTGTGACTATAACATTCACATACTAGTTTGTGCTTGGGAAGAAGGGAGGTTTATATAGGAAATATGGATGGGAGATGGATCCTCTTCTTACGGGAGAAATACTTATCCATTGAGGAAGTTCCATCATTATAGGGGAAAGGATCCCAAACTATCATCCTCAACCCCATCCGGCCAAACCATTTACTAGACTTCTGTTACGGAGCTTCTAGAGCTGGAGGCTTCAGCTTTAATTTAAAAAACTTTCCGTAATAGGAACAACGCGACTGAAAAATAGCTCGGTCCCTCCGGTCGGCGTGAGGAGTAGTGCTAATCTCTACACATCAGTGCGGGGGAGACAAAGGCCATTAGCACCAGCCTTGTAAACTGGGCAAAACAAAAGTTTTAGGGAAAATGGTGCAAAAGGGAAATGATCTGCTCATGAAGAGGGACATAATGGGAGTTTCTCCATGAAAGCAAAGCATGCAGGGTTCATTGTAGAGGTCCTACAAGATCAAGGAATGGGGAGTATAGGGAAAGTGACAAAATGCCGTGTAACAAGCGTAGTGGTCCATCTTAACAATTTGACTGTGTTTTCCAAGAATCTGACGAAAATTTTCAAGTAGTGTCAGAAACACGGGATATTCGTTAATCCCAAGGAGAGTATTTTTTGTAGTGTCTGAGGGTGATATCTTGGGCCATATTATCGTGAAGAGTGGGATCAAGGTAGACTCAGAAAGGGTCAAATCTATAATGCAAACTCCTTTCCTAGTAATCAAGAAAGCTATGTAGTCCTTCCCGAGAAAGATAAATTTTCTCTGCAAATTCATATTTGATTACGCTCATATCGTGAAACCCATGCATTAGATGCTAAGGAAGGATGTGATATATAAATGGGATAAGAGGGAAAAGGATGCATTTTCTTGTATCAAGCAAGTTATCGCAGACACATCTGCTTTGTATAACACAAATTTCAACAAATATTTTATGCTCTACACTTTCGCTTTTGATACTTCTCTCGCTGTTGTGCTTACACAAAAGGATGATCATAATAGTGAATGACCAATATATTTTATGAGTTCCAACCTTCAAGGACTCGAACTCAACGACCCCACAATTGACAAACAAGCTTATGTAGTCTACAAGGCAGTGAAGCATTTCCGGCCCTATCTCTTGAAAAATCACTGTATTATCTTTGTGTCGCACCCAACAGTTAGATCATTGTTTGTTCAACAAGAGTTGGGTGAAATAAGAGAAAACTGGATGACTGGTTTGCAGGAGTACAACTTAAATTTCAAGCCAGTTCACATGATTAAGGACCATGGCCTTTATCGGCTAGCAACATAAGCAATAGATGCAAAAGAAGAAGATCCATCTAAATGGGAGCATGAATTTGAAATGTATAATGTTGAGTGAGCTTCCCCCACTACCATCCAAAATCTTGGTAAGTGGATGTGCGCCAATAACTTGAGCATGGAACCTTTCCCTCTCACTTATCTGCATAGCAAAAGAGGGCACTCAGGCTCAAACCATTATCTTACTAGTTGGTGCATGGAGTGTTTTTTAGAAAGCACCATAACGAAGTTCTACTCAATTGTTTGGAAGCACATGATTCAGAAAGAGTATTGCATGATCTCCATGACGGACCAACCGACAAACACTTCATGGGTGACACAACTACACAGAAGGTTATGTGGTCTAGTTTCTATTAGAATACATTATTCAAAGATGCCCATGCCTATGCCAAAAAGTGTCTGTTCTATCAAAAGTGTGTCGGCAGACGAAAGAAGTCAACCGCCCCATTGCAACCTATTGTAGTAGAAGAACCATTTTGATAATGGGGTTTAGATGTGATTGGTGAAATTTTTCCGTACTCGTCAAATCTGCACTGCTACATACTACTTCACATGATGGATAGAAGTAGTTTTTCTCAAACAGTTGAATGACCAGGAATTCATCAACTTCCTTAAGCAAAATATCATTTTGTTGATGGTGCTGGACCCACCAACATGTCAAGGGGATCTCCTCGGTAAGAAGTCCCAATTAGACCTCAGATCGTTTGGTGTAGGAGTCCCAGCAGTGGGTCATAAGGTAATTCCTTGACCGCGATGTCACACATAGGCAAGTAAGATAACTCTGCCAGTAGCAAGGGTGTGACTGATGTAGAGTCAAGGAATGTGTACGAGAGGTTCCGATAGTTCGAAGCGAGAGGAAGGTGAAGGTGTGTTCTAGGTTGAAAGGGATCAGTCCTAACTCGGCTAGGAACAAACCACACAAAGGACATGCACATCTTCTGGGGGAGTAGTCCAATCAGATGTGACAATCACAACATACAAGGTAAGATAACACAAACAATTCATGGGAAAGGTCTATCTAATGTCCTGCAGAGTAGTCGACATAGATGATGAAAACATTAATAACATATGCAACACATTAACAAGAAGATTCATATAATTTCATACAAATCAGTTCATACACCGGTACGTAAGTTAAACAACATATATCATTAAGGAAATTGGAACAATCCAACTACAATAACAACATATGCATGAAAATGCATTGGCTCTTATTATATAAAGAAGTGTAAGTCACAAACATATAATACACCATGTAAACCTCCTAGCCCTAACAGTGGAATTCTACAGCCACATTTGCCTACTCCTCCAAAGAGATGTACTAGCTCCGTCTAGTGGAGAAGCCAAGGAGCATTACAATACTATCCAAGCCTTCTTCAGAATAGTCTTAGTAGAATATTGGCTAACCAAAATCCTATACAATGAGTTATGAGGGACTATTTATAGCAAAGGGTGGGGTGACCCTTGACAATACCTTTTATGACCATTCAACTACCCTCATGACTCTTCACTTACTCAATGACTGTTACATTCACTCTTGACACTTGACTTACACTTGACATGAATCAACATTACAATGCACATGTACTCATGTGAGACAACATGGCTAGAGCAAGCCTTGCAAAACATCATTGACACTCGGTCCATTGTGATGAGACAAACTTTTTGACATGCTTGTGATGGTGAAGGTGGTGAGCTACTGCCAAGCTTGGTCATCCATGATGGTGTGTATGCACCTCATGGTGACATCTTGTTGAAGCGAACTCTTACCTCTGTTGCAACCGGTGCATTGGTTCGACCCCTTCATCCAACTTGTCTACTAACATGCGCATGGTCTTCTTGGGTATGGTTGAACCGAAAACACACTGATGCATAGTGGCCATGCTGATATTTAAGTGTGTGTTGGTGGTCATGCACATTAACTTGTCGAAGTACATGTTCAACCCCAGTTGGACTTGCTTCTTATCTTCGCCTTGGTGAATGTGTGGAATGGGTTGGTGATGCAGCAGCATCTAGACTTAGCCAACAATGTGATTGTATGTTCACATGTTGTGGTTAACAAGGGATGAATTTCATTGACCTGAGTGGTCAAAATAAATTCTTAGTAGAGAGGGTTGGATCTCTCGAAAATTATCTTTACTCCAATTATTGTAATAATTAGAATATTGTATTATTTTTAGAATAGGAGACAAGTTGTTAGTATAGGTGTGTATCAGAGCTTGAGAATAGGGATTTAATGATAGAGATTGAGTTGTCAATGCAGTTAGGATAGGATTTGATTCATAAAAGAGGAAATAATGTAATGACAGAGAGATTAGATGATCGAGAATAGAGTGAGTAAGCGAGGGTTTGAGTGAGAGATAGGGTTTGAGATTGAAACAAAGGTTTGACAAACTGTTGTAAACGAGCTGAGAAGGCCAAGACTTTGTAATTTCCATTTTGTTGAATAATTGATTGAAGTGGTGTGGATGCACTGTTCTGGTGCAAAAATTCATTTGTAGCTGTGTATCAGCATTTTGTACCCTATTCGGGTATTTTTCTCTTTTCATACATTTTATTGAATATCATAGTCGATTAATATTAATGATTAATATTGAGCTTAAGCATTAAACTTTCCTTAAGCATCTTTATTAAGATTGTGAATTAATCATGTGGTAGTATTTGATAAGTGGGAAGTGGTATCTCGCATGCCCTAAAGGTGGTAAGCGGTATTCCTAAATTTCATGCGATTAGCCTAAGTGGGTGACATGTAGCATAGGAATACCACTTTTCTTGTGCGCCCTTGACCTGATATCAGTCGTGCAAGAATTCACGCGAGATTGCGCAATAGCAGTTCGATTGCATGGGTCACATTGATGGTGGAGATTGCCTGGGCTAGTTGGTGAGTGGATGACGCGACATCCATTGGATCTGAAGGAGTGAAATCAATGGCGTGGATTGAAGCGTCTGACAAAGGGAAAAGTCAAAGAAGGACCTCCGGTGATTGGTCAAGTAAGCGAGACCCTCGGGAAAAATCCACGTACAAGATCCGGCATCGTGAAGTTGATTGGTTACAAAGTTAACCAGTAGTCTAATTCCAGACTACCACCTCATTTTCATCAAACTCCTACATCATTTTGGTATCAGAGAACAAAGATTAAGTTTTGCTACAGTAAACATGCAACCGAGGAGAGAAGGAGGCATAGGTCGGGGGAGACCTGTAGCAAATGCAGTTTTGCTGGATGAGATCCGAAATTTGCGTACAAGGATGGAGACCATGGAGACTGCTCAAAGGAGAGCACCTGATGAAGGAGATGTCAGTGCTGCAGAAGAATATTCCGAGGAAGAAGAAGAGGATGAAAGTAAAGCTGCCAAAGTTATCAAGATATTGGCCAAAGAAAGTGGAAGACCAAAGGTGGAAAAACCTTTGTATGACGGGAATCTCAATGTAAAAGAGTTGATGAACTGGATCAGTTCATTAGACGAGTATTTTGACTATGATGAGGTTGATGATAAAAAGAAGGTGAAATTTGTAGTTACCAGATTGAAGGGTCATGCAACTATCTGGTGGGATGAATTACAAACATCCAGAGCAAGAAAAGAGAAGTCCAAGATCAAATAATGGGATAAAATGGTTAGTATATTGAAAGCTAAATTTATGCTAAAATATTATTAATTAAATATTTTCAGACAGTTACAAAATTTGAGGCAAAAAGGAATGATTGTCAAAGAATACACAAAAGAGTTTTATAAGTTGAGCATTAGATTAGGACATATAGAGGATGATGTAGAAAAGGTAGCTAGGTACATCAATGGCTTGATATATGACATACAGGATGAAATCATCTTGTTGAGTCTGAAGACAATTGAAGATGCCTATCAAGCAGCTTTGAAGGCAGAAGAGAAGATGTTGAGGAAGCAAAATCAGAGGAATAGAGGAAAAAGTTCAGCAAGAGGTAGAGGAACTACTAGATCAAGATTTCAGCTCCCTCTAGGTGAAGCAAGAGGTTCAAGTAGTAGACCACCACAGAGAGGAGAATTTAGTAGAAGAATATTTTCACCCAAAGGAAGAGGCCGAGGAACAGAAATTCGGTGTTACACATGTGGAGAATGGGGACATGGATCATGGGACTATCCTCATAATAAAGTAACAAATCAGAGGAATGTGAATGTGGCTGAGGCAAGGGAAGAAAAACCTCAAATTGAAAACAAGGAAGAATCACCTAAAGTAGGAGAATCCTTGTTGTTGAAAAGGGTATTGCTTAAGGCATAGAAATAGACAGGAGAACTAGCTCAGAGAAAGAGTTTATTCATAACTGCATGCAAGTCCAAAGGAAAATGCTGTAAAGTAATAATTGATAGTGGAAGCACTGATAACATTGTTCCTACAGAAATGGTGGACAAGTTAGGACTAGTGAAAACAGTACACCCTACTCCTTACAAAGTATCATGGCTGCAAAAAGGACATCAACTTATTGTGACAGAACAATGCAAGGTAGAGATACAGATTGATACTTATAAGGATGTGATATTGTATGATGTAATGCCAATGGATGTATGCAATGTGTTGCTAGGAAGACCTTGGTAGTTTGATCGGAAAGCTATTCATGATGGGAGAAGAAATACTTACACTCTGGAGAAGGATGGAAATAAACACACACTACTGCCATTGAAGGATGAAGCAGGAAAAGAAGTGCCTAAAAACAGTGTTGTGCTGATGAGTGGGAAAGAATTGCTGCAAGAAGTCAAGAAGGATGAATAGATGCATTTTGCTATCATAAGGAGACCTAAGGTAATTTTAACTTCCACAAACTTAGATTATTTATTTGAAGAAATCAAAACTCTGTTGAATGATTTTGTTGATATTATTATGGATGAGTTTCCAAATGCATTACCACTCATCAGGAGTATTAGCCATCATATTGATCTAATACCTAGAGCAAGTTTGCCAAACAAAGTAGCATATAGGTTAACTCCTCAAGGAAATGCAGAAGTTGGAATACAAGTACAGGAACTGATAGATAAAGGATTAATTAGAGAGAGTCTTAGTCCATGTGCTATACCAATAGTACTCAGTCCAAAGAAAGGTGGTGAATGGTGTATGTGTACATATTCCAGATCCATAAACAAGATTAATATCAGGAAGAGATTTCCTTTACCAAGTATGGATGATTTGATGGATTGTTTAAGTGGGTCAAATTATTTTTCTAAAATAGATCTGAAGAGTGGATATCGTCAAATAATGATTAGAGAAGGGATGAATGGAAGACTGCTTTTAAAACAAATAGAGGGTTGTATGAATGGTTAGCGATGCCTTTTGGACTCACTAATGCACCTAGCACATTCATGAGGTTAATGAATGAAGTCTTGAAAGAATATGCAAGCAAGTTTGTTAATGTTTATCTTGATGGTATTCTAGTTATCAGTAGAAGCAAAGAAGAACATCTGGAGCATCTTCAGTTGGTTTTAAGAACTCTGCAAAAAGAGAAACTGCTGATAAATCTAAAGAAATGTAGTTTCATGAAAGAAGAATTAATATATTTGGGATTTGTAGTTTCTAAATAAGGTTTGAAAATGGATCCAGAGAAATTCCAAGCAATTTGGAACTGGCCTACTCCACAAACATATTTGAGGTAAGAAGCTTTCATGGTCTTGCAAGTTTTTATAGAAAATTTATCAGAAGTTTTAGTCATATTGTGCACCAATTATTGAAACAATCAAAGAGAATAATCAGCCATTCAAGTGGATAGAAGTAGCAGACTGAAATTTTAAGTTGTTGAAGAAGAAAATTACAGAGAAATCAATTTTAGCTTTACCTGATTTTGGGAAAGTTTTCCAAGTTGAAACTAATGCTAGTGGACTTGCAACTGGAGCAGTTTTGAGTCAGGAACAAAGACCAATAGCCTACTTTAGTGAGAAACTAAATGAAGCTAAGAAGAAGTATTCTTCTTATGAAAATAATTTTATGCTATTGGGCAAGATTTAAAAAATGGAGACACTATTTTCTACCAAAGGAGTTTGTCTTATATTTTGACAATCATGCATTATGGTTCATAAACATCCAGCCAAAATTAAACCAAAAACATGCCAAGTGGGTAGATTTTTTATAGAGTTTTACTTTTGTGATAAAACACACAAGTGGTAAGTTGAAAAAAGTTGTTGATGCTTTGAGCAGGGTAAATTTCATTGTAAAATATTTAAGAGTTGGTGTTGTAGGATTTGAAGAAATGGTTGACATGTATAAATATGATGCAGAATTCAAAGATATTTAAGCATTTGTAAAAAATACAATAGTTCATAACAAAATTCAGTGGTTAGAATATCTTATCCAAGGAGGTTTACTGCTTAAAGGTAACAAATTGTGCATACCCAAATGTTTTATGAGGGAAAACATAATCAAGGAGAAACACAGTGGAGGATTATCTGGTCATTTTGGACAAGGCAAAACCTTTTCTCAGGCAAATGCTTTGTACTATTAGCCAAAGATGCAAACTGATGTTAAGAAATTTGTTGAGAAGTGAAAAACCTGTCAGCATGCTAAAGGGAGAAGCCAAAATACAGGATTGTACCAGCCATTGCCAATACCAGATCGACCATGGGATGCAATTAGTATGGAATTTGTTTTGGGGTTACCTAGAACTCAAATAGGGAATGATTCCATTTATGTTGTGGTAGATAGATTTTCCAAAATGACACATTTCATTGCATATAAAAAGACTAGTGATGCAACACATATTGCTAATCTGTTTTTTCAGAGGTTGTAAGGTTACATGGATTGCGTGTAAGTATTGTGTTTGATAGGGATACAAAGTTTGTTGGGCATTTCTGGAGAACTCTTTGGAAGAAACTAGGTGCCAAACTTAGTTTCAGTTCAACATATCATCCTCAAATAGATGGACAGACCAAAGTGGTAAACAGAAGCTTGGGAAACATATAGAGATGTTTAGTGTATAACAATCCTAAGCAGTGGGATTTAGCACTTTCTCAAGCTGAGTTTTCTTATAATGACACTCCAAACCGAAGTACTAGGATGAATCCATTTCATATTGTTTTTGGAATGAATATAAGAGGTGTGTATGAACTCAGAAATTTGGGTAAATAGGAGACAAGAAGTGCAAAAGTTGAAGAGTTTGCAGAGCAGATGCAAAGACTACAAGAAGATGTCAAAGACAGATTGCAGGAAAGCAGTGGAAAACACAAACAGAGAGCTGATATGAAGAGGAGAGAAAAATGATTCCAAGAGCAAGATCTAGTGATGGTATACTTGAGAAACGAAATATTTCCTAATGGGACTTACAATAAACTAAATATGAAAAAGATAGGACCATACAGAATTGTGAGGAAGTTTTCAATTAATGCTTATGAAATTGAATTTACAGAAGGGATTGGAATATCACCTATCTTCAATGTTGTAGATTTGTATCCATACAAGGAGACAGAGTCAGAGCTACAGAAGGAACATGCAGGAGATGAAATTAAAGCTTTAAATTGGGAAGAACAAATGCTAAAGACAGACAAGAAAGAGGTGGAAGTTGTTTTGGAGAAAAGAGTATCCAAAAGAGCTAGAGGACAAGTTTATTTTCAATATCTAGTCAAATGGAAGGGATAGCCAGTGGAGGATGCTAGTTGGATAACAATAGCAGAATTACAGAAGTATGGAGTAAATCCTAAAAGTTTGATGAAGAATTCTTTTCTTCCCGGGAGTATGATGCACGAGCATCTAGACTTAGCCAACAATGTGATTGTATGTTCACATGTTGTGGCTAACAAGAGATGAATTTCATTGACCTGAGTGGTCAAAATTAATTCTTAGTAGAGAGGGTTGGATCTCCTGAAAATTATCGTTACTCCAATTATTGTAATAATTATAATTAATTGTATTATTTTTAGAATAGGAGATAAGTTGTTAGTATAGGTGTGTATCAGAGCTTGAGAATAGGGATTTAATGATAGAGATTGAGTTATCAATGTAGTTAGGATAGGATTTGATTCATAAAAGAGGAAAGAATGTAATGATAGAGAGATTAGATGATCAAGAATAGAGTGAGTAAGCGAGAGTTTGAGTGAGAGATAGGGTTTGAGATTGAAACAGAGGTCAGAAAAATTTTTGTAATCAAGACAAGAGGGCCAAGACTCTATAATTTCCATTTTGTTGAATAATTGATTGAAGTGTGATGTGGATGCACTTTTCTGGTGCAGAAATTCATTTCTCGTTGTGTATTGGTGTTCTGGACCCTATTCGGGTATTTTTCTTTGTTCATACATTTTATTGAATATCACAGTCGATTAATATTAATGATTAATATTGAGCTTAAGCATTAAAATTTCCTTAAGCATCTTTATTAATATTGTGAATTAAGCACGTGGTAGTATTCGATAAGTGGGAAGTGGTATCTCGCACGCCCTAAAGGTGCTAAGCAGTATTCATAAATTTCACGCGATTAGCCTAAGTGGGTGACATGTAGCATATGAAAGCCACTTTTGTCGTGCGCTCTCGACCTAATATCGGTCGTGTAAGAATTCACGTGAGATTGCTTGATAGCCATTCAATTGGACGGGTCACATCAACGGTGGAGATCGTTCGGGCTAGTTTGTGAGCGGAGGACGCGATATCCATTGGATCTAAAGGAGTGAAATCAATTGCGTGGATTGAAGCACTTGACAAAGGGAAAATTCAAAGAAGGATCGACGGTGATTGGTCAAGTAAGTAGGACCCTCAGGAAAAATCCACGTACAAGATCCGTCAACATGCAACTGATTATTTACAAAGTTAACCAGTAGTCTAATTCCAGACTACCACCTCATTTTTGTCAACCTCCTACGTCAGGCTAATTGCATGCATGCGCTCAATGACATGCATGCTGCTAAATCCCTTGCATGTAATCAACAACACTGCTCACCATGTCTGCTCTGTGTCCGCTGCTGGGATGGATCCTTAACTTGTATGGGCACAATTTCATCTATGATTGCATGTTGTGCCCACTTTTGTTCTTGTTCTTATTGCAACTCATTTGTCTATCTATGCAGCTTCGTGTCCTTCCCTAGTTGCTGCTTTAGGACATGCAACTCCTTCTTTGTTCCATCTTCTGCCTTCACACGATCTTCATGTCGTGCCTTCACTTCATAGCCAGAGTCTCCAAAGTTGCTTTCATCATCAATGGACCTGCTTGAGCTTGTAACCTTGTTCTGCCTCCGTGTTGTCAACAACCCTCCTCATGCATTCATTGCATTTAATATACTTCCTACAATTGCTTTTCATGATGTTGCTCACTGTGATGCTGTTGTTTTCATATCTTGATGTCCTTGTCTACAAACAACTTGATGTCTTCGGGGGTAGGAAATTCCATGGACACTTGATCGATTGCATCCCCAAGTGTGCTCTAAATGGTGTCTTCATCTCTGCTCTTCTGGAAACCATTGTACCTATATTGCTGAGAGGAAAATGAACACCTGCAATACTTGGAGATATGTAAACACTCATGATAAGCAATATGTCAGTTGAAAACCAAAATGAACATGAGAATTGACTTGTAACATATATGGGTGAATGATCATGAAGGTTGTGCAATTTCGGCTGGGAGAACAGACTGCCAAGATTGTACAAGGCATAGTTCAGGCTGCTGGGAGACTTACTGCCCG
This sequence comes from Pinus taeda, assembly GCA_000404065.3. Taxonomy (NCBI): domain Eukaryota; kingdom Viridiplantae; phylum Streptophyta; class Pinopsida; order Pinales; family Pinaceae; genus Pinus; species Pinus taeda. The sequence goes on from APFE031651750.1 coordinate 61,386, forward strand.
CTGGAACTGTGCAATGCATAGTCTAGTCTAGTTGCTGACTGCTGGGATTGCACAATGTGCAATTGCAGTTGGGAAGGACTACTGGCCCAAGGACATATTTGTGCAATTTCTTGGGCCAAGCAGCCACTGTCCTCCAAAAATGCACAAAACAGTCCTCGAGGCCAGTGCTGGGTAGGAATTCCTAAATCTGGAGAGGAAGGTGAGCCTTCCTTTCCCATATTGCATAATGCAGCCTTAGTGAAGGCAGAGCCTCGACCAAGGTTGGCCGGACTCGCCGATGGGAAATTGAAAGAAAGTAAGTCAATGAATGCATGGAGATACTAAGTGATAGTAGAAGTGATAAAGAGTTCATGCAAAACATGAATGAAAGATTCAACAAATAGATCAACATGCATGTGGGTGAGGCAGTTCACCGGTTTGGTGAACGTCTATGCAAAATAGTTTCATGCATGCGACAGTAGTGAGATAGAAATAAAAACTAAAATAGAGCTAGATAAATCTAGTATACATGTAAATGACAACAAGAGCTCAAAGAAATCAAGCAAATAGTACTCCCACAAGCGAAAACACAAAAAGCGACAGAAATGTAGCATAAGGCATGGGAAGCGGGCTTACCCCAAAACAATTGAGTTGAACATGCCAATTGCTCCTAGATGTGATGTGGGATGTCAAAGCTACAAGGTCGATGTGAGGAATGAGCTCTCCAGTGTCCGATTGATGAGTTTTGATAACATTGAGGTTGTGATGTGCATGCCACAAATCTAGGCGAAGCGACACTTGGTGGGAGGTGTTTGACATGATCCTTGCATGTAACCTCCATATGCTAAACATAGATCCCTGAAACAAGGGATGCCTTTGCATGCTACCTTAGGAGAAGTAGCCCATGCAAGAAAGTCAGTTTTTCTTGGTCCCGGAGGGAATCAGTCAACTCAGCTGCACATTCAAGAGACTACTCGACTGCTGGAGAAAAATACACATTTCTGGCTCGGAGTTAGGCTGAATGCCCAATAGGTTTGCATAATTTCTGGGCAGAGCTGCTCACTGCTGCCTAGATTTGCGCAAATCTTGGGCTAAACAGCCTGCTGCTGGGAAAATTTGCACAAATCCTGCTGGGAGGGTTGGCTGGCAGGATTGCACAATCTTGGAACTCAACAGGTTGTCAGAGAGGATTGTACAATTCCTGAAGGGAAGGTTGGTTTCCCTCCAGGAATGCACAACTTTCAAGGGGAAGTTACTCAACCTGTAGCTGGACCAAGTCCTGGTGAGAAGCCTGTGAGGGGAGTGGATCAACTGTGATCGACAAGCTGCCTTTGTGCGAGGAAAACTCATGAATCATGAGCACCTGACAAAGAAGACAAATCATTGTGCAAGGTTGGTAAGGAGGCTCCAAAAAAGACTAAGGCAAAATTTTGGAGGGTGGTTGTAGCTGTTACAACACTTGGTGACACATTGGTAGAACTCTAGCTCTTTGAATGGACCTTGTTCATGAAAAACAAGTCTAACACCTCAGGAAGTATTGTTCACCCCTCAGCTCGTCATGGCTTCACACTAGTTTGATGTAAGATGTAGCATCTACCAGAATCTTGGTTGATTGACACACATTCCAAGCCAAGGCAACATAGATGGATCCTTAACTTGTACGGGCGCAGTTTCATCCATGAGTGCATGTTGCGCCCATTGCTCTTCATATTCCTGCTGCAACTCATTCGTCTGTCTGTGCAGATTCATGTTCTTCCTGAGTTGCTGCTTCATCACATGCAACTCCTTCTTTGTTCCACATTCCACCTTCACGTGATATTCATGTTGCACCGTCACTACATAGCTGGAGCCTCCAAAGTTTCTTTTATCATCAATGAACCTGCTTGAGCTTGCAACCTTGTTCCACCTCCATGTTGTCAACAACCCTCATGCATTTTTTGCATTAGGTATGCTAGCTTCAGCTGCTATTCATGATGTTTCTCATTGTGATGTTGTTGCTATCATATCTTGATGTCCTTGTCTATGAACAACTTGATGTCTTTGTGGGTAGGCAAGTTCATGGACACTTGATCGACTGTATCCGCAAGTGTGCTATGAACGGTGTCATTGTCTCTGCTCTTCTAGAAACTATTGTACCTGTACTGCTAAAAGGCAGATGAACACTTGAGATACCTGGAGATATGGCAACACTCATGGCAAGCAATCTATTAGTTGAAAACCAAAATGAACATGAGAACTAACTTGTAACATACATGGGTGAATGATCATGAAGGTTGAGCGATTTTGATCGGGAGACCGACTGCCAAGACTGCACAAGGCACAGTCCGGGCTATTGGGAGACTGAATGACTATTGGAACTACGCAATGCATAGTCCAGTCTGGATGCTGACTGATGGGATTGCAGAATTTGCAATTCCAACTGGAAAGGATTGTTGGCCTAGGGATAGATTTGCGCAATTTCTTGGGCCAAGCAGCCACTGTCCTCCATAAATGCGCAAAACAGTCCTGGAGGCTAGTGCTATGTAGGAATGTGCAAATATGGAGAGGAAGGTGAGCCTTCCTTTCCCATATTGCGCAATGAAGCCTTGGTGAAGGCAGAGCCCAGGCCAAGGTTGGCCCGACTCACCGACGGGAAACTGAAAGAAAGTAAGTCAATGAGTGCATCATGATACTAAGTGAGAGAAGAAGTGATAAATAGTGCATGCAAAACATGAATCAAAGGTTCAACAAACATATCAACGTGCATGTGGGTGAGGCAGTTCATTGGTTGGGCGAACGTCCGTGAAAAATAATTTCTTGCATGCGACAGTAGTGAGATAGCAACGAACACTGAAACAGAGCTAGGACAATCTAGTATACTTGTAGATGACAACAAGTGCTCAAGGAAATCAAGCAAATAGTACTCCCACAAGAGAAAACACAAAAAGTGACAGAAATGCAGCACAAGGAATAGGAAGCGGGCTTACCCTAGAACAGTTGAGTTGAATGTGCCAACTACTCCTAGATGTGATGTGGGATGTCAGAGTTGCAAGGTTGATGTGAGAAATTAACTCTGGAGCGTCTGGTTGATGAGTTTCAATAACATTGAGGTTTTGATGCGCATTCCACAAATCTAGGTAAAGTGACACTTGGTGGGAGGTGTCTAAAATGATCCTTACATGTAACATCCATCTGCTAAACATAGATCCCTGAAACAAGGGATGCCTTTGTATGCTACCTTGGGAGAAGCATCCCATGCATGCAAGTGAGTTTTTCTCAGTCCTGAAGGGAAATGGTCAACTCAGTTGCACACACAAGAGATTGCTCAACTGCTGGAGAAAAATGCGCATTTCTAGCTAGGAGCTGAGCTTACTTCCCAGGAGGTTTGGGTAATTTCTGAGCAGAGCAGATGAATACTACCCAGATTTGCGCAAATCCTGGGTTGAACAACCTGATGCTGGGAAAATTTTTTCAAATCCTGCTGGGAGGGTTGGCTAGTAGGATTACACAATCCTAGAGCCCAATAGGCTATCAGAGAGGATTGCGAAATTCCTTGAGGGAAGGCTGGTTTCCTTCCAGGAATCCGCAACTTTCAAGGGGAAGCTGCTCAGCCTACAGCTATACCAAGTCCTAGTGAGGAGCCTGTGAGGGGAGTGGATCAACTGTGATCGACAGGCTACCTTTGTGCGAGGAAAACTCATGAAGCTTGAGTACTTGATGAAGCAAGACAAAGTGTTGTACAAGGTTGGTAGGGAGGCTCCAAAATAGGCTAAGGAAAAAATTTGGAGGTTAATTGTAGCCACTACAATACATTTCTATGTTCGACATCCCGACTTCACTTGTTTTTTACAATGCAATGTGTTTTTCATTGTTAAAATGATGTGTTTTTGCATTGGAAAATGGAATCGTATTGAAACGTTCAGCTAATTATTATCCACAAGGAAATGGACTTGTTGAGTCTACAAATAGGAACCTTATCTGCATTATCAAAAAGACTAGTTTCTCTAAACAGAGGAACTAGCACTCCACTTTGGTGAATGCCTTATGGGCTGACTGAGTCACACAAAAACCCACTTTGAATACATCTCCTTACTTTTTGGTGTACTGAAAAGAACCCATCCTACCCCTGAACATCTACCTATCTACCCTTTAACTTTCACAGGAATCCTAGGGAAATCCTTGCTTATTGGTTCAGCGTGGGATAAACACCCTTCACAAGTTGCAGGAAGAAAGGAAAAAAGAAAAAGAAAAATTCTCACTTCACCATAGTTGTATCAAGAGCTGGTTCAATAGGAAGTTTGCAGGGAAGAATGAATTTAGTGTAGGTGACTTAGTCTTGAAGTGGTACAAAGCCCACAACGACAAAGGAAAACACACTAAGTTTTAATCCCTGTTGATCAGACCATTCATCATACACAAAACGTTTGGCCAACACACATATTGTTTGCAATCACTAGAAGGGACGAATTACTCTCTTGGTTTTAATGGAAAAGACTTAAAACACTATTTTCAATGATGATCTGGGGTTGTGCCTTACCCTATTTACATAGTTTCTTTTCTCTCTTGTTTGTTTGTTGGTCTTGTTTTGGTTTTGTTTGTGTAAATAATTGTCATGTGTGAACTTGTTTTCCAACTTATTTGTGTGTGGTTGAATTGAAAAGAGTCTTGTGACACCGTAACATTTGGCTAACTTTCAATCCTCCTTCCTTGTGTTGGTTACATATTTTTGTCGATGAAGTTCTGACGGAAAATATGATCCGTCCGTAAGGAGAGTTTTGGTCAAACCATGATACTTGTGTTTATTCTGAAAACCTTATGCCACACTTGGATTTGTCTTTTAGCATTTTCAAACTTATCCAATCAGTGGATGAGGAAAAGGGGAAAAAATCTAAATGAGAAAACCTAAATTAGAGGTATTTATATGCTTCTCTGAAGGAACAACCTCTCCTACTCTCAATAATTCTGGATCCCTCTTCCACCCACAAAATGAATAAGTGCCAATGCAAAGTCCTCTTAAATATATAAATAAAGGTGAAAGAAGGGAAAGGCTTCTTGCGTAGAGAGGTGAAGCAAGAAATTTCGTCGAGGTACTGTCCAGGATCATTGGCAGCAAAGAAATGATTATTTTCATGTAGTGACTCTGTTGGGGTATTTTCCAGGCTTGATAGTAGCAGAGCAACACCAGAGATGAAAAATAATACTCTGAAAATCTAAAGCTCGCGAACTTCACTACCCTTTCTGATTCGAAAGAGTGTGATATTACTAAATTTTATGCTTATGTTCAACCGAGAGAGCCACAAAGGGGACCAGGTTTATTCATAGGGTAACTAGGGAAGCCAAAGTGATAGGCACGATGAATCAATACTCCTTGAAGAACTAAGACCCTGCAAAAAAGAGTTAATTGAGAAAGAGAAGATGGAATTCCAGTGTATCACCAAGCGTTGTCGGTACTAAAACACCCTCCAAAATTTTGGCCTGCACCAAATTTTAGCACCTTCCTTAGCCTTGTATATTTTCGTCACAAAAATTGAGATCCATTCCATGTTTTTTCTCCAAGTGTTTTGGTCCCTTTTGTGAGAAAAGAAAAATGTCGTCTTTTCGCATGTTAGTCATCGCACAATGTGTATAAGCTTGTTTTGGTGGTTTCAAGGGGTTATATTTATGAAAATGAGTTGATCTAACCATTTAAACATCCATCACACTCATTCCTAAAGTTTTAAGCATTGTTGCACAAGTGTCGTAGCAGTCGTCACAAAGTGTATCTTTGGTGTCGCACTTGTTATAAGTTATCACAAAGTCATTGCATCGAGGGGAAATTATTTTTTATATGTCCTGGATGATCTATGTTTTTATGTCATCAAGTTTTATAAGTGTGTGATCACGGTCAAGTCATATCACTGTTCACATCAACTCATTGATCCCACACACAGTCAAATTTCGGAAATTTCCCAGCAACTTAGCCTCATCCGACCTTCCTTAACTATGTATTGTGTTGTTCCAACCATTAAGCTACAACCTTACCCTTTGAAATTGTGCAATGCATAGTTCCTGCCTCTCGAGATTGTCCACTGCACAGTTTCAGTGCTCAAGCCTGGACCTTGGCCCCCAGAATTGCATAATCTAGCCTTCAACTTGGCCTCAATTGTGCATTACGCAGTCTTTGAGCTCAAGCTCAGCCCTTGAGCTCTTGAGATGCAAAATTGCACAATCACAAGGTCTTCTTTGCCTCCCAGAACTATGCAGTTGGCTAAAATAATGTAAAAATCCTCATCCCAACTCAATAAGTCCCAAAACTATGCAATCTGCCTACCTAGTCCAGCCTGAACTATGTATTGCATAGTCTCAAGGCTCAAGCTTCATCCTTGACTACTTGAGCTATGCAATTGCGTAGTCACTGAGCCTCTCCCTCAACCTCCCACTCAGTTTTGGCTTAGTCAATGGATCAACATGCACCAACTTAGATTAGGGGTTTATCGGACTGATTCTGTCTCGTCATGAGTGAATTGCAGATACAGGTACTCTATCACATGATGGCAGTATGATGAATAAGGAGATGGAGAAGGGAAAAATGTTGAAAGACATATTTGTAGCTGACTATGCAAGTCGATCAATTAAGAGAAGACAAAGGGACACCAGTTTGTGACCACGACTCAAGACTTGATATCATTGAAGACTCCTTACCTCTAAGCCATAAGGAGGTGGATAAAAGAGCATCCTCAAGAAGACATGTAGCAAGCAATAACAAAAGTGGCTTGACATATCCATATCATCAAGTGGTCCATGTCAGAAATGTCATGTCATATCATTTATTGAGTTGTCATATGCCACATCATTATTGTGGATCATTTAATTTCTTATTCTAAAATGTATTGTAAAGTGGACGTCCAAAGGACATGTACAAAAGATGAAGAGTCGTGTAAAGTTGAAAATTTCAAATTTCAAATTTCAAATTTCGCCACTAAACCAAGGTAACCATTTCAAATAATTCTTGAGCATGTCATGTAACACCTAGGGTAGATCCAATGGGGTGTATCATGTTGCTACCCAAGCCAATGGTTTATGAGGTTGGTTGGGTTGATTACAAGTTTGACCTTGTCTTTCCATGATGTGTTGCAAGATCATTTCACCAGTGACAGATGATATTGGAGTTCTAGTTTTTTCCGTTATTTGTGGAGTTGAATTTTTGAATTTGTGTAGGGGACTCAATAACTCGGAATTTTTTAGTACTATATGTTAAGGTACAACGTGTGTTTCAATAATATGTAAACAAGGTAATAATAAATCATTGTTGAAAAGGGTCGAGATGAAATGTTGACTATTTCATCTCTTGAGGGTTCTGCTTGTAAGGTTTTGTTACATTGGTTTGATATGTAGAAAAACTGTTCAGGGTCAAAGGTTGAGGGTGTAATATTTTTATCTAGGTCACTCTGGGCGTGTCTTCTTGATGAAGCCAGAGTGTGAATGTGTAGATTATGGAGTATGTGTTAATGAAATGAAATAAAATTGACACATGTATAGTGAGTGAAATATGTATAATGAGTGTATTAAAATTTATATATGGTGAGTGTGACGATTATGAGATGTGGAAGAGTGAGAAAAGTAATATTCAGTGGAGATGCCAAGTGGAAAGCACAAAAATAATGTCAGACCTTATCCACCACAAAATATAATAAATGTCATTGTACCGAAGGAAATAATTGAAATTGCCCCTAGCAAGATGTTGGGTCCCCAGAGTCACACTAAGTTGTGTTGTAGTGTAGAGCCTGGGAACATCTAAGTGTGATATTATTTTCTATTACGTTAAAAATATTCTATTTAAATCAATGTGAATGTTCAACTCGTTATCAAATATTTCTCAATGTATTTCTATGAATTTTTGGGTCAATATCCTAGTTTTGGCCTAAAAATTTTGTAGGTTTTAACCCCATATAGAAATTACCTACATACGAATTCTATAAATAGAAAATACACAATGGCAAGAGAATAAAACATAAAAATTATATACACAGATATTTTCCCTTGGATCGCAAAACTGGGACTACCATATTGATTTTTCATTATATTCCTTTCAATGTTACAATACGTATATATACATGTCGAAGCATCCATAAACCCCAATCCATTAACCTTGAATTAGAAAATAATTATAGTTCCCTTGAACGGATCTACAAAATACCATGGACATAAAACCATTATGCCAAAAACCATGTGGGAACTCCATGCACAAAACCATAGGTAGGTCTAGCCACCTAATATAGGGTCCAAACAAAAATCTCGGGGTGCTGCCTCGAACCCCATGTAGGGGGCTACTGCCCCCCCTGTGACCCCCCCGCACGTGGGGTACTTGTGGAAATAATATAACACAGACCCAACATTCTCCCACTTGTTGTTTTCTTTCCATAAGCGCCCACGAGAGAGCTTAGTCATTGATCCAGCCCTACAATGCCCAAATTTTCTCTACACCAAGATAACTTCTCAATGCTCACAGACTTTGTTAATGCATCTGAAGTATCCTTCAAGGTGTCCACCTTTACCAGCAACACCTTTTTTTCCTCAACCATATCCCTCACAAAGTGATACTGAACATCAATGTGCGTTTTCTTTGAATTATAAGCAGGGTTCTTTGCTAAGAAAATTGTACTTTGGTTCTAACTCATAGTCTATCCTTATAGCTTATTGTACTAACCCCATACTTGAACACAATCTCTATAACCAAATTTCTTCCTTGCTTGCATGAGTGGCTGCCATGTATTCTTCCTCTGTACTTGAAAGGGCCACTACAAATTGTCTTTTACTTAGCCAACTGACTACACCTCCAAATAGGTTAAACACATACCCACTTGCAGATCTTTTCTAATCCAAATCTCCAACCTAGTCTAAATCAATAAAGCCACGAATGTCCAAAACTCTTTCCAATCCTAGTATTCCTTGGTAGCAAAAACCATAATCACTAGTGCCACACAAATACCTGAAAACTTGCTTCACTGTTGTCAAATGCTCCTTCCCTGGTTTTGAAACTTGCTCAATACTCCCACTGCATGTGCAATGTCTAGTCTATTACAGACCATTACATACATCAAGATACCTATTGCACTTGCATATGGAACAAGGGACATGTCCTCTTCATATTCTTGTGTCTTGGGACACTATTCAACAGATAACTTTACACCTACAGGAATAGGAACCTTCATCGGCTTACTATCCTACATATTAAACCTCTGCAATATTGTCTCGACATGCTTCCTCTGGTTTAACCAGAGCTTCCTCTTTTCTTGATCTCATTTAATTTCCATGCTCAAAATATAGTTCGCAGCACCAAGATCTTTGATGTTAAATTTGGAGGACAACTGGGTCTTCATTTCCTGGATAATTTCTTTGTTATTTCCAATCAACAACATGTCATCCACATACAAGACCAAATAAATAACATGTCACCAATTAATTTAAAATACACATAGTGATCTGATTTGCTTCTAGTTAAGCCACATCCTCATATATATGTATCAATTTTTTGATACCACATCCTTGGTGACAGTTTTAACCCAAACAAAGACTTTTTTTAACCTGAATACCAGGTATTTCCTACCCTTCACCGCAAATCCTTCATGTTGATTCATGTAGATCTCTTCTTCCAGATCCCCATAAATAAATGTTGTCTTCACATCCATCTGTTCTACCTCAAAATCAAAAGCACCAACAATAGATAAAAGTCATCTAATAGAATCTACCTTAGCAACAGGAGAAAAAATATCACCAAAATCAATTCCCGGCACCTGGGAATAACCTTTTGCTACCAACTGAGCTTTTTATTTCTCCACCTTGCCTTCTACATTCATATTCTTCCTAATCACCCATTTTCTTCCAATGGGTTTCCTTCCAGCCGATAACTCCACCAGATCCCAGGCCTCATTTTTGTGCAAAGATGCCATTTCATCAACCATGGGGTCTTTCCAGAGATTTCCATCTTCTGAATCTATTGCTTCCCTCACAGTTCTAAGATCATCATCAGTAATATATAAAGAAAAAATTGAATAAAAATCAGATGGACTATACCTTTCTCTCTTCCTTATGCCTCTAACTTACCTTCTCACAATTGGAGTTTGTGGCTCTTCCTCTTTTGATTCCTTTTCTACTGTAGAGTTTGATTCTTCCTCCTTTAGCTCAAATTCTATCTTCCTGGGTTCCCTTGGTAGGACTTCATGTTTAATAGCATCTTCTACCTCTCTAAACACCACATCTCAGTTGTACATGACCTTCCTTGTTTCTGGGTTCCAAACCTTATAACCTTTTAAACCATCCTTATGCCCAATAAAGATGAACCTTTCAGATTTACTATCCAACTTTGTTATTTTCTCCTTTGGAACATGTACATATGCATCACATCCAAAAACCCTCAGATGTGAAAGAGAAGGTTTCCTACTAGTCCATACCTCTTGTGGAGTCTTATTCTCCAACGCTAATGTAGGTGACCTATTGACCAGGTAACATGCAGTCTCCACCGCCTCTGCCCAGAATTCTTGTCCTAACCCGACACCACTGAGCATGCTTCTTGTCTTTTCCCTCAAAATCCTATTCATTTTTTAGGCAACTCCATTTTGTTGAAGTGTGTATGGAGTAGTATTGTTCCATGCTATACCACACTTCTTATAGAACTCTTTAAATTCCTTCTTGCAAAACTCTCCATCGTTATCTATCCTCAGCACCTTTATCTTCTTCTCTGTGTGGTTTTCCACCAGAGCCTTAAATTCTTTAAACCTGTCAAAGACTTTAGATTTCTTCCTAAGGAAATATGTTAATGTATTCCTTGAGAAGTCATCTATAAAGGATTCATAGTACACATACTTACCCAGTGATTGAACCGTCACAGGTCCATACACATCATTGTGGTCAAGCTCTAATATATGTTCTGCCCTCTTAGCACTAGAGGGGAAACTCACCTGATTATGCTTCCCATATACAAAATTTTCACAGAAATCAAAATCTAGAGAGAAATTAGACATACCTTCTACCATACCATTACCATGAAGTATTCGAAGGCCCTTCTCTCGAATATATTCAAGCCTTTGATTTCATAGCATGGTCTTTTCTCAAGAGACCACTAGATTTTCTGCTCCACTTTCAGAAACCTCAGAGCTGTTTTACCCATCAATAATAGTGCTACCTTGAAGCTTGTACATAGTTCCAATCCGAACTCCCTACATCAATACTTGTGCTCCCCGAACCATCTTGCAGGTATCTTTCTCAAACACTTTTGTTTACACCTGCACCATCCAACTTGCTTACATAAATCAGATTTTTGGCCAATGCAGGAATATGCAGAACACCCGAAAGTGTTATAATCCTTCCACCTTGCAATTTCAACTTGACTTTTCCGTGACTGACGATTCTAGCCTTCTTGTCATCCCCTAAGAAGACATCACCACCATCATACATCTCATACTCACTTAACCACTCCCTATGGGGAGTTAAGTGAAAGGATGCACCCGAGTCAATCAACCATGCCTCATGATCTACATGTGTACTTCAAGAAGAAGCCAAGTAAACATCCCCACCTTCATATGAGGTGGTTTTTGCTTTTGCAGAAGGAGCATCATCAGATCTCTTTCCTTTCTCAGGATCTTTATATTTACAGTCCCTTTTGAAGTTCCCTTCCTTTTCGCATTTCTAGCACACCTTTACAGGTTTTCCTAGAGATTTAGATCTCCCTCTAGATTTAGATATCCCACTCGAGGATTTTTTTTCCTATTTTGGGACCGTCCTCATATAGACAAGGCATCACCATTCTGGCCCTCCATATCTTTCCATCTCATCTCCTCCGAAAGCAAGAATGAGACTATTTCATCAAAATGCAAGGCAGTTGCGTTGCTACCTATTATAACAACTAGACTATCCCACAAATCAGGTAGAGAACAAAACAAGTTGATTCACTTATCTTCATCTGAAATTTTAATTTCAATAGATAACAACTGGCTTGCCATAGTATTAAAGGTGTTCAGATGTTTTGTCATCGAGTCTCCATCTTTCATCCTCAGGTTATACAACTTTTTCCATAGGAACAATTTATTCACCAGAGACTTAGACTGGTACAAAGTCCATAACTTGTTCAACAAAGCCTTCACCGAAGCTTCCCCTGATACATTCAACAATATTGAATCTAAGACACACAATCGTATTGTGCTCTTTGCCTTTCAATCCAAATTTTCCCAGTATTCAACTGACATTGATGTTGGTTTAGTACCAGGATCTACTGTGATCCACTGATCTTTATCCACCAAAATGTCCTCCATCTTGAGTTTCCACAACTCAAAAGTCCGACCATTAAATTTCTCGATCTCTATATTTCCACTGCTCGCTATCTTCTTTCACAACAAGAATCAATCCTGCAAATCTCCCACTGAACAAGGTCTAACACAGGCTCAATAAAAACCCCTCAGTAACAACCACGTCCCCTTGAAGCTAAAATGACTCTGATACCAAATGTAGGTTTTAACGCCATACAAAAATTACCTGCATATGAATTCTAAAAATAGAAAATACACAATGGTGAGAACATAAAACATAAAACAAATATACATAGAGATTTTCCCCTAGATCCCAAAACCGGGACTACCATATTGATTTTTCATTATATTCCTTTCAATGTAACAATACATATATATACGTGTTGAAACATCCATAAACCCTAATACATTAACCTTGGATTAGAACATAACGGTAGTTCCCTTGACTAGATCTACAAAATACCATGGACAAAAAGCCATCATGCCCAAAACCTTGTGCAAAATCCATGCACAAAACCATAGGTAGGTCCACCCACCTAATATAGGGTCCAAAAGAAAAAATTCCCAGGGACCCCGTGCAGGGGGGCTACCACCCTCGTGCTACACTCAACGAAATGTACAGGGTGGGCTACCGTCCCCCCGTGACCCCCCTGCGCATGGGGTAGTCGTGGAAAGAATATAAGACACACCCAACAACTTTATCATAAAAGTGTAGACGACTCAAAATGAAAACAAATAAGATCATATATTTATATTTTCGCTTGTAAATGTGTTATTGCAAAATGATGATGTAATTATGTCTTAAATTAGCTATTGTTACAAATTTTAAATTGAAGTTCAATGTACATGTACTTTATCTTTTCTCATAAAGTGTCACAAGAAAGTAAAATAAGATTAAAAATTCATCACAACCATTGAATTAATGTCAAATTTATGTTTTTGTATATATTTTCCTATGTCAAATGCAAACAATTGAATCAAAATAGAATTAGTATTGCAATAACCTTGAAAATTGATTCATTATTCACATTTAAAATTCATTGTGTGTTCTTCAAAGGAAATACCAAAATTATGCAAGAATAATATTCAAATTCGTCTCTGATTTGTATCAAACTAGAAATATGTTTGCAAATCAGGGTTAAGGGAAAAACTATTACACATTAAATGTATTCGCTATGTTGCATTTCCACTAATCCTAAGTTGGAGAATTCATGACCCTTGGGTTTCGCAACAAGGTTTAAAATATGGAAGGTGGATGAAAGATGAACATATTCTAACAAATTTAAAGGAAAAATTAAGAATTCCTTTAAATCAGTAAAAAATTGGTGGGTAGCTGAGAAATTAAGAATATAGCCATTAGAATACACAAAATTTTGAAATTTTCCATTTCTTGTAAAACCCTTGTAAAAAATATCAAAGAATTCAATATACTCTTCAAACAACCTGGATAATTTTTCAAAACCAAAATAATCTATCATACTGATGCCAAAATTTATTTCAACTAAACAATTCCCTATAATTCACATGACAAATCAAGTTTACAACTCGAAATGCCATGAAAATTGCATAAAATTGTGTTCATATGTAGAAAACTTCAAAATATTAAATGGGTATGAGAAAATACATTATAAAAAGGGACAAACAACCCAAGAGTTATTACATAATTCTTCCTTAGAATAGCTTCAAGTCCTCCCAACAATTCACCAAAAATTTTGACAGAGTTTCCCTACAGCCAGAGATTTCTCTCCTTAAATTTACAAAAATAAGGCCTATATATAGGCACTCAGTAACTTAGACCACACCCTAAACCACTAGAGGTATTTGAAAAACCACAAATATTATTTGTTACAAAATTTCCAATTTTACTATAACTAACTTCTTCTACAGGTTTCTTGAAGGATTTACTGGTTGCGCGGTGGGCACCTTAAGATTTAGCTTTAATGGCTCTTCATTCTCTCTATTGGTTGCACGCTAGGACTTATCTCCCCTTGATGGGTGATGCTTGGTTCAAGTGCTACTATGGGCTCACTGTCGATAGTGCTAGTGGAGTTTTTGATGCTCTTTTTGGTGCTACTAAAGATGTTGGTGACAATGTTAATATTGAAGTGAGTGTTCATGCCAGTGCCAACTAGTGAAGTGTTGTTTGGTGTGTCAAAGTCCTTGGATTGGAACTAGCTTCTGCTAAGGTGCATTGACCTGGGGCGAATCCTTCTTGGGAATCTATTGACGGTGCTGGACCTGCTAACATCAAGGGATCTCCCCAGTATGAAGTCCCAACTAGACCTCACACCGTTTGGTGTAGGAGTCCCATCCGGTACGATGGTCTAGTTTCCACTATCTTAAATATATGCCTTAGCTCTTTCTTGTCAGCACGTGAGAGTGGTATTCTTTGTCTTTGAATGACGAGGTTGATGTGCCTAGTGAGTGCTAGTGTTACTTGTGTCAGGGATCTTTCACTGCAGAAAGAGGGTGGGAGTGAGTCTCAAGTCGAAAGGGAGGAAGTCCCAACTCTGTCAAAAACACATAACAGAACAAGACATGCGCATCTTCCGAAGGAGTAATCCACATGGATGTGGCAGTCACAACACACAAGGGAAGACAACATGTACAACACTCAACAGACAATCCGCACAAGTGCAATGGTCATTATAGCGATTTTATGTGAAAGGTTCTATTTGATGTCCGAGAGGTAACCAACATAGGTAGGACAACATTAACAACTTATACAACACATTTTCATTAATATATGTATTATAATAGCTGAATGAATTCAAGTGTTAAACACAGGTTAAAGTAACATGTATTACAAGTGTTCAAGACAAATCTTACAAAGATTTACAACACGTGTGTGAAAATGTGTTGGCCTGTTGGTAGGCTTCTGAATTAAGCGAAAGTTCCAAGACACATCAATACACCATACATCACTAACCCCGTGGATGGGGCAGTGAAGCCACTACTTATTCCTTAAAGAAAAGATTACAGACCCTGACCGATATGTGGGAGGAGCCAAGGTGAAAAGTATTTTGCATGTACAAATGAGGGTTATTTATAGCCAAGGGTAAAACTCACCCTTGTGACTGTTCAACTTCCCTCATGATTGTTTGACTTTCATGACTCTTCATATGAAAAGTGGGTCTCTTGGATTTCCACGTTACATTACATTGATCAACAATATGGCCCACAATAGTGATGTGGATGACATGACTCATGAAAAGACTTGACATGACAGTGTTGGTACATTCGTGTTGTTGTTGGTGTGCATGTTGAATTGCAGTGCTGTTAGGTGATGGATGTCCTCATGGCGTGTCACAGCTTCACCTCCACATAGAAATTTGCTCGAAGTCTTTGATGTTCATTTGTTTATCTTGATGCTTCATTCACACATTTCTCCTTACTTGTACTTTGGCATGCTTGACATTTTTGTCTGTTTGCGAAAGGTGTATGTTCGTCCGTCCATTAACGAACACATCTTCACATGTTCGTTCGTTTGTCTGTTTGGGAACACATCTTTGCATGTTTGTTCGTACATTTGTGAACACATATATTTGTATGCATCATTTTTTTTTTTTTTTTTTTTTTTTTTTTTTTCTGTTCGTGAACATGTCCTGTTGCATGTACTTTGCTTGTTCATCCCATCCGTCGTCGCGCCATGTTTATTTGTGTACTTATATCTACAGTCACTCATGATGGGACGACATCAAATCCATAAACCTCCTAGTATACCATGATGCATGATCATTTTAGGTACAAGTGACTAGGAGAGAGGACAAGGTTATGAAACTATGTGAGACAAGTTTCGAGTTGGGATGCGAGCTCTGGGCACTGTTGGTGAAAATTGCGTAGAAGTCACTGGGAGAGGGTGACAGAAAATCTAGATCAGCAGTGACCATCTGCGGGAATTGACTCCGCTGAGGACAGATCTTCACAATTTTGGGGAGAAGTAGTGCAAGCTACAGGAGGGCTTGGCAGGCAAAATCTGTGCAATTTCTGGATTGAGCAAGAAGCGGGATCTTGGCAGCATAAACTGCGTAGTTCCTGGAGGGAGCTGGCAACAGGCTATTGGCGAGAAAAACTGTGCAAATGCTAGGAGGCTAACCTACTGACTAGCTCTACACATTTTCTGAGCTGAGTGGACTATTGGACTACGGAGGGCCTGCTCATCAAATCTACGCAGTTTTTCAAGTGAGCGGTTGGTCGGCTAAGTTGGTGACTGGATGGGAAAACTGCGCAATTTTCTAATGGAGATAGGGACGAGCACTAGATGTCTGTCCATCCTATCTGTGCAATTTTCTCAATCAACAGAGTGGGCATGGTATGTAGCTCTGCACAATTTCTAAGGGGAATTAGTCCCGAGCTGATTGCCCGGTCAAACTCTTTGGTTGACCAGCAAGAAGGTTGATTGATGAGCTTGTAGGCAACGTAGCTTGAAATGGATTTTTGTTGGGTGCTTCTGCGATGTTATAGTGATAGTCGATCAAGTCAATGACGGGGTGATGGTCTGACTATGAGAGGGTGACCTGGTTGTTAGAATCTTAACAAAAATGACTAAGTGTGTGAGCGAGTGAAAACGTGCATATGCAATCTTGCAAACACACACTCACATGACTTGATGATGAGATGACTCAAACCATCCAGAAACACATGCTCAACATGATTGATCAACGGTGTGAATGACAAGTGCACATTTGTGATTGATCATTGGATGATTGCGACGACACTTGCGCAACAGTGTATACGACTCCATGTGTGAGCACGAAAAATGTTTACTTAGCGAACACAATATGTACACACGAAGTAGAGACCTTGTGTATGACCAGAACATGGTCGCAAGCGAGACATTTTTACCAACATGCAAAAGCTACCCATTGAACGTGTTAGTGTCGGTCTTAAGCCCTCCATCAGTGATCAATTGCTCTTTGCATATGCATAGTTAGGTGTCTCATCAGTGTCAATTTTGCATCCCACTAGGCATGCCATAACACTGAATGGAGGAGCAGGTATTTTTTTTCCTTCTTGGCTTTGCTGGATGAGGTCATACTACAATGTAATTGAGTCATACTTGTTGTTATTTTTGTCTTGAGGTCCCAGGTCGTAGGTCTAGGGTTTTGAGTCAAAATCATGTCAAGGTCATGAGTCAAGGTCAGTGAGTGCCCAGCAAGCCAGAGGGAGGTATGTACATATGTTTCATTGTTACTTTCATCAGCTACAGATCATTTTATGCCTTGGATTTAAA
>APFE031651750.1:100367-164504 GCA_000404065.3 Pinus taeda
GGCATGTTTGACATTGTGTGATTATTTCCTTCAAAGTTCCCTGTTTTTGTATATATTTTCCCTTTCCTTATATAAACTCCTTCCCCTAACATTTTCCTCATGATTTTTCCCCTTGAAAACAACATACTTCACAGCATTTTGCAGGCAGGGCAGCGATCATTTGGACTTATTTGTTCCACCTTGCTCAATAACATCATGTCAACCACTGAGACTAATGAGCAAGGTGATGACCGATCTTCATCCACGGAGGTTGAGACACAGCGAAGGCCTTGTAAGGGTGGCCTCACTCATCATGGTACTGATTAGCATTGATCTAGCATCAGAATATGAAAATTTTGAGAATTTTGGAGCATTTTGCAAATTTTTGGTAAAATTACAGGTTTTTTCCGTGTCGCGTCCGCGTCGCGCGCGCGGACATTTTGAAGGACTGCTCGGAATTTTGCAAACTTGGCATTTTTGGAAAGGGCATGCAAAGAGAAAAATTACCAGTACTCGGGAGAAGCTTAATTTTGAGATTTGAGCCTCCAAAAGCTCAAAATACATCAAAAAAATGACTTTCTGCCCACTTTTTGAGTTGCGGAAAGTGACCTTGGGAGAAATGGTTTTTGAGGGGCAAAACAACTCCAAATTTAGAAATTCCACTTGGGATGGAAAGTAGACAGACCAAGCTTTCCAATGAGCCATCTTGCACCTGATTTGGACCAGTGGAACCCACTCAAAAGTTGCTGCAAAGGTGCGTGGATGTGAGAGCCAGGGGGCGCGGATGTGAGAGCTAACTTTGCCAAAATTGACTTTTTGGTCAAAAAACACTGTTTTGACTATGGTTGATTATTTTTACTTGTAGATGATGGATAAATGTAATATTTTCATGGCACTTTGATAGATTTTACCTCTCTTTACTCTTCTAGAAGCTTCCTTGATGTAAAAAGTGAATAATTAATGCATGAATCAGTTAGCTAAGTAATAGAGGCAAGTTGTTGAGCTGCCTATTATCTAGTGCTTAGTTTGGAATTAGTTCAAACTGCTCCTAGAAGGATGAGCTCGACCCCTAGAGGCAAGGGAAGAGGTTAGCTTGCCTATATTATGTGTTTTCTTAGTCATTTTGAGAGGTTGGAAGGTTGGACTCTTGTGGGAGAAAGTTTATTGTATATTGTACATCTATCTCTGCAATTTAGAGAAAAGGAAGGCCAGGGTTTTGCAGACATCCTTGTGAATTCTTGTGGATTGTTGTGTTGATGGTGTGTTCTCTACATGTTCTTGTAAGTTTGTTTATGTATTCTACATCTCTCTTTTGCTTCTATTTGGACAGATGAAGTGGTAAAGTTTGAATACATGCTTTGACATGCTCAGCTTTTTAGTTTGTTCAAAATTTATGTTTTCTGCTATCTAGAGAGGATTAAAATGGTTGTTTGCCCTCTTTAGCTCCTTCTCTATCATCCCTGATCATCCATCTCAGATTAAGGCATCAGCGCTCACTCCTACCTTGCCCCAAAGATCCCCTGCAAAAACTGTGCTCAATCCCCGCACCCTGAATTGCACTCCCTCCAATTGCCACCAAAAAACCAAAAATCTTTAAATCAAACCCCCCTTATCAATTTACTAGCCTAATATCTTTGATCCTAATTGGTCAGCTTATCATATTGAAAGATCTACCGAATCTGACCCGAGAGAGCCTTCTCATACCTCGTAGGGCTAGCTACGAGGTGAAATGGTTTGATGTAGCCTTGAGAATTTGTCTATCTCAGCCTAGGTGAATTCCAAGCACTAACAGAACGGTCAAGCAAGGTGGGTGCAAAGATTCACACAAGCCCATGTGGTAAGCCTGAGTGCATGCAAACATCAAGTAGAAACTCAAGGGAGGCTCTGAAATTGAATGCAAACCAGAATTTTGGAGGGTGTTGCAGCCACTACAACAAAATCCTATTCATACAAATCCATCAAAGTTATCCATTCTATACCATATGGGATGTCACAAGACTAGGCCTCTATGATGGCTCCCTATAGGCTAGTAATGTCTTTATAACCATTTTTTCCCCACTCCCTGAAAATGTACTTGAGAAAGAACAAAAGTTCATAGTGGTAATTATATAACTTCATGATCCCCTTTCCTTAAAGGATATGATTTTCTTTTTGAGACCTCTACAATCTTATTTGATTATAGCTAGGAGTCTCATGAAGGACTCCCTGGAAAGTACGTTAACCTCCTCATCGAATAAAGTTGATTTTTTTTTGTGATGAAGCATCTCACACTTTCTTTTAAGGTCTTCTACCTCATCTATTAATGCTTTCACTTCCTCTTTAGCATCATCACTAGTTCACTTTTCCTTATTATTTGGTTGGCCCTAGTCACCCATTCAAACCGTTCAAAGTTTAACTTTGCGATCTCCTCCTTTGACCCCTGATTCAAGAAGTTTATAATGACCTCAACCTTGGAAGGTGAATCTAAAATGGTCTTCTCAATGTCCTCTATCTCCCTATGCCTCCTTCTTATGGTCTCTATCATATCTTGAATAAACTCCATATGCTTCTAGTCTCTATCCACTATCTTTATTATGCGGCCCCATATTGCCTTCTTAATTGTTTTGAACAAAGGCTTGTGAAAGTCTTCTTTATTCAACAACTCCAAATTGATTTTCAGCCTCCCTATACTCCATTGCCCAAAGAAGCTCTATTTTATCCAATTGCAATTATTTCCTCTGGTTTGGAAGCTAACACTGCAACTTGTTAATCGTTAAGACATATACCTGCTCATCTATGAGAAGATCTTGATTACTAATGTAATCGTCATATAAGCATGGTTCCTTACCTTTTCCCTTCACATCTACATAACCCCCTATAGATGAAGAGGCAATTTGAAAATGTCGTGAGATGAGGAAAAATTCCTAATCGAAAAACTATAGAGGAAAAAAGAGAGTGATTTCGAGAATCAAGGCAGAAAATAAGGGGAGGCCACATGTCACAGAGTGTGAGTGATAGGTTGGCAGGAAGACCTTCTCTAATTTTGAGCTTGAGAATGGAAAGATTCACTTGAATAATAGCCTCATGGTTTCTGAGCTTAAGGAGTATGAATTTAGCAACTAAAAGATTATTTTTACCTAATAATGTTCTTATGAGGCTATTTCCTCTAGTTTATAGGGTTCTTTTACTTGGGAGGTGAATTTTATTTAAATGAAGTGGGATCCTCTTGCAAGACAAGGATGGGGTTTAAATGAGTTAAATTATTGAAAATTTTGCATAATAGAATCGTTGACAAGGAGAATTCAAGAAGAGAGGCAATTTATAGGTTAAATTTGTGTGGCTCATTTTCTTATTTTACCAAATTTAGAAAATTAAATGAAATAGGTGCACAGGTGTCAGAATAGGTGACAACAGTGGGAAAATGCCAAAAAAGGGTCCTTGTAATTCCTTTATCCCAATCAACGTGTGACACGTGTGAATATTTCCTTGGGGGGAAAGTTTGGATGACATCATGTTGATGTCAACAAGACGTGGGATGAACCATGTGGCAAGTTGATTGTGAATGATGCTTAGGCAGACATGGTAGGCCCGGTGTTGACTAGCTGGATAATGTGCAAAGTTGATTGGGTAGGTAGACTAAACACATGGCGGATGACTGGGAAACAAGGTGCATTACACATGACATGGTGATATTGTTGACTGGCGTAGGGTGAAAAACCACATGACAATGTTTCGCATAGTGTGGGCAGCAGTATTCAAATGTGTGGAGGCACATGAGGTGCACGAGAGGCTTCCACATAGAACTCTTCACGCCCCTTTATCACCTTATCATTTCTGCAAGTTCACAATTCGGATCTCCGAGGAATGTTGGATGAAGGGTTGTCATCATTGTCAAATATACCAGTAGGCACATTAATAGGAGCTATGGTGATTTCAATACTAATTTGAGCCGAATGCGGGACTAATTGTGTGGAGGATGTCCTGATAGGTGGCATGATGACATAGTAGGTGATTCATCATGTGACTTAGCAGGATGCCACATGGTGATGTGGGAGTCTTATGTAAGGGGGAGACGACATGGAAGCCTTTCACACCATTTGAGGTTTGGAATTTGAATTTCACCTAGGGATATAGAGGGCACACAAGACTAATGCATGTACTCCTCCACACACCTCCACAACATTATCACCTGATAATCCTTGTGATACAGGGATATCCTAGCCATAAGATCAGAGGGCACTCCTGCCATTGGATCTGGGCGGTGTTCAACTCCATTATCAAGGCACTCCCAGAATTGTTTTGTGGCACACCCATGTCATACGTGTTTGCCAACGCCCAATGCCCATGGGCCTTGTCAATGTGTGTTACACCAACGCTGGTTAGCAATGGAGGAAAGGCACCAATGATTATCAATGAGAACACTTGGTAGGATGAACTCAAGTATTTTTTCCTTTTAAGCCTTGTATGTCAGAATGGCTTCTTCCCACTTAGTGAAATAGTCAGTGGCCTTGAGATGTATTTTTGTTTCCCACTTGAGTTCAAATGTATATCTTCAATGAGATATAATCCCCACTGTTGAAAAGGAGCTTGAACTTTTATTGCTTTCAATAGTAGATACCGAAGCTTCTATTTCCCTGCAAACATTTAACAGTCTAGGCAAGCTTGAAGAACAACACTTGTATCTTTGAATATTGAAGGCCACTAATATCTTTCTCTTAATATTTTATAAGCAGTGACCTTCTAGGTTTGATGTTATCCACACACACCTCGGTGGAAATTTTCAATGATCTCTTCTACTCAGTCTTCAGTGACACAATTAAGTAGGATACCATCAGGACCATTCCAATATAAACCTTCATCCAAAATACAGTACCTAATTGCCTTCAATTTTAGAGAGCTACACTTGGCCTTAGGTAGTTTAGGAAGACATTCCAAATTTTGTAAGAAAACTATGATATTATGATACCATGGATAATTTTGGAACTTTGAGGGGTCCTTTAGGAAGGGTTATTATGGATTCCTTCCTACTAGAATGAGAGTTTCTTGAGGATTCTCTCTTCGAAGATGAATAGGTTCTTCTGGATTCTCTTGATCTTCCAAAGAAGGAGGTTGTTGTGGATTTTCCTCTCCAAAAATAATGCAAAGATATTTATTAGTGCACATTTCCAATGCATCATGATTAGACTTAGTGAGTAGTTTTGCTACTCATTTTCCTTTGACAAGCTTTTTGGGCTTGATTTCTAGGTCACACTCTTACAACTTTTCTATCCATTTACCTCATTTGTCATCACTATCAGATAGTGTGAGTATATATTTTACTACTATGAACAACACATATGCTATTACTTTGGAATGTAAACATATTCTCGAAATGACAAGCTTTTTGGGCTTGATTTCTAGGTCACACATATACAATTAACATGCATGCATAACCATATGCATTTAGCCCATCTAGTCCAAGTGTATGAACCTGGAAGCTATAATACCACTTTGTAACCACCCCCCCACATTTACCGGTGTTTAAAATATCTCTAGGGTAAACATGAGCTGAATGTCACTTTGAAATGACCCAAACTCCAAGTTTTAGTTATGGAAGTGGGGCCTACAAACCAGAAGTAAACTCACACCCCTCGAAGACTATAGATCAATCAGGAGCTTACCAACCACCCTATGTGATCAATCCATAAGCTGGAACTCTTTTACACTCACTTAACACTCCAACTACACACTTGAATCATTTTTCATGTGGCTATAAGACTCCAACCACACCCATAAGCCTACATGCATGTAGTTATTACCAAAAATCCCATGTTCTATGCATGCAGTCTCGAGATCTATGCCATTTTTTTAGGAAAGCCTCCATACCACTTCCCATAATTTCCTATAAGTTTTTAGAAACATAAATAAGGTGATAACAAGGCTAACCATTAAAAACTTGAAGAATATCTCGACCAAAACATGCCTAGTACATGATAGGCATTTTGTCAAACATATGGTAAACATGAAAGGTATAGGTCATGAATGCATATATAATCATAAAATTATGAACTTCATCTAAGAATCACTAAGAAGGATTTATTCACTCTCTATCTAGCTATAATAACACTTGTTAGACCATGCATTCATCAACCATCCAGTACTTATCAAATCATGAACAAGTGTCATAACTAGAACACATCATAAAGCCATGCATATAATTAACATTGTTGGTTTGAGGGGACTTTACCCAGGTTCAGTGTTAATTAGCCAAAGAAATCCCTACACTACTGGCTCTTTCAGAATCATCCCATGGAGCGTGGACCGAAGTCTCACCGAAGCAGTATGGGGGGGATGCTGTAACCAAGTTTCTGCACCCTGAGATGGTCAATATGTCATTTTATTCCTTCTATTCCTGCCTTCGTGTAGGTCACTTTGCCCTAGGGCTTGCCAGACAAGCCTTCTATTCTACCCTTCAATACCTCCGTGAAAGGGTACAATTGCCGTTCACGCAGCCCTAACTTGCGGCTTAAGTACTTTCGCGCTGCTAGGGCAGTGTATTGCTCAAATCATCTAGTTACCTCAAGAATCTTACTTATCTTATTAGATACTCACAATTAACACTGTGTAAACATATATTCTTATATGCGTTTAGTATCCAAAATAATCATACACATTCACGCATCACATAAGCATTATAAAGGAAATTCATACACAAAATGAGAACATGCATTAATCAGAACAAAGACACAGAAATTGCAGAATGCTTCTCTTTATTAATATCTTCCAAGTGATTATAGACTTTATTCACCTTGCGCACACAGCTATAGGGGTCCATGCACTCAACTGCGGACTTCTACCCTATGCCTCTGCACACTCATCTGCAGAGCCTCTACTTACGCTATGACCCGAACTTAGACTTCTTCCTTCATAGCTACGACTCTCTAAGACTTTGTCATCATCGACTCACTCTTGAACTATTTAGAGCTTAGCTCTTTTTATACAATCCCATGGTCCGCGGACCATGGGTAAATCTCTTGCAGCCGAATTTACTTTACAAAACTGAGGGCGGACAACCCTTTATGACTTATGACACCTTCGTGCTCCGCGACCACAAAATGTGGAGTCTTTACCATTTTATTAAAAAATTTGACTAAACATGGGCTTTAAGCCCCAAAACTACCCTTTTGGGGGATCTCGTTCCCAACAGGACCCCAACACAAATATCGTGACTCACCCTTGAGTCACTCAGTAGGCACGAGGATCTTTACTTGAATTCCTTCCAGCTTGACCCGTATGACCGCAACCTCAGCCGTGCATTGAATTGTCACCTGCTTTGCGTCTTTCATTGTCTTCTCAGTCACTTCTCCTGCTCTGTCAGCCTGAAGCTTTTGTTGCATTTCCTGCAGAGTCGTAAGCTTGCCTTTGATATTCCCTATCACTACATAAGCCTCATCCAGCCAGGGCTTTAGTCTCGCCTTGAGCACTGCTTCCTTGTGTAGCGATGCGTCCACCTATTCCTTCAGCTACTTGGCCTCCTATAGCTTGGCTAGTCTTTGCGTCATCGCCACGGTTCATGCTATTCCCTTAACCTCATCGTAGCATTGTTGTAGCTCACATGCTTCCATCTCTAGCCTTTGTACATTGGGGTCCTTTTGCAAGCTTTTCAGGACCTCAAATGACTCCTCAAATAGTTGCGTGTAGTCTGCTACTGCACTGTCCACCGTCGATACTGCTTATGTGACAACGGTCGGCTGTTGTTCCTTGCATTCTGGCGAGGTTGAAGGTTGGGCCTTCAACTGAAACTCTGTAATTTGTAGGTTCAACTCTAATTGAACCCGCGTCATCTTTGTTCGAGTGTCGTGCACCCTTGTCGCCAACTTGTGGATGAGTACCTCGACTGGCTCCTTCTTCGGAATGGCCAACTCTCAGACCATTCAACATGCCTCCTCAATGACTTGCATAATCCACTTGCTCTGATTGGTCATCTCGGTCTCAGCGGTGATGGCAACATTTCTCTGTAGGGCTGTCTATTAGTTGTTGATTTGTTGTTCACTGATCACCTGGAGGGCGCGGTGCTCAGGGGCCCTCAGTTTTGCAATTACTCCATCCTGCAAGAGGTGGAGTGCTTCATGCAAGACCACTGCCAGGTTCAACCTTACTCCTTTTAGGGTGCTGACAGTGGGCCTGCCAGCTTCATTCTCTATGGTCAGTGCTCCATCCAGAAACACTATTGCACTTGAGGCCTTTGTGCGCAGCATATTGGCAACCTCTGAAGTGCCAATGGCCAAGTTGGTAGACACCATGCCAGCCTGTGACATGCAGGTCTGCAACTCTTGTAACCTTGTCTAGATGGCCCCTAAGATTATCTACTGCTACTGGTAAAATTATTGTAGGACCTCTGCGGTGACATCCCTCACTGTGTCATCGATATCATGTAACTTTCTCTCTGTTAAGGTAATGGGGTCCAGTGAGGACTTGGTCGCCTTTGATTTCTTCCTAGGCCCTCGTTTCTCTAGCTCTCTTGGGCACTTGATGCGGGCAAATGTTTCATGAGGGTCCACACCTTTCTGTTCATCTATTTCTTCCTCAGTCTCAGGTGAAGGCGACCTCGCGCCTTTATCAGAGCCTTGCTCTATCCCACCTGTCTACTTCCATGTCTTCTGCACAACCTTGTGCTCTGCCTAATCCTTATCAACGGCCTCCTTCTTCCTCTTTTCAACCATCTGTGTCATCTTAAGCTTGGCCTCCTCCTTTTCCTTCTGCACGATGGACTTGCTTCCACCCACTACCAAATTTGTTGTAGAGCACCACTCTGTCAGCCATTGATCAAGCATTACATCAATTCCATCATCTGTGGCTAGATACGATGAGTCATACCATTTCTGTGCAGGGTCCTTCCGCACCCTGATGGGTACTTGATGGAAGTTTGCCTTAAATTTAGTGTAGCCCTGTAGGTTGGCGTACATCGTAGGTGAAAATCATGGCTTGTGATTGATGGCCATCCGAATGTTCATTTCCATCAAGATCTGAAAGATGTTGATGTCCTTGACTGGCTGCGCATCCTTGGTCACCCACAGGGAAGCGTACTTCACTGCTTTAGGGAGGTTTGGCATGACCGAAGGGAATTGACTGTCCTCTGGCAGCTCCCACACTACAAGCACAATTGAAAGCAAGAGCCACACGTAGTGAAATGTATTGTTGAGCTCTTGTGCTTCACGACAGTTTGCCAGGAACTCTCCATGAAGGTAGTTTGACCAGTTGAACTGGACTCCTTTAGCACATTGTGCTGCGAGTGCGACGATAGGTGCTGACACCTCATTGGCGTGACACTTCCACATCACCTTCCCACACTAAGATCTGCGTGGCTACCTTCACAGCAGGGTCATAGATGCTGGATATAGCGTATCCACGCGGCTTCTTCACCAGTTTAAATTTTTCTTTCATTGATTCTGCAAGATCCTGCTCCCCACCTTTTCCAGCAAAGATCATGGATGGATTCTCTCCTATATATGGAAATCGTGTTATCTAGTGAATCAACCTATCTTTGATGGATATCGGCTCCTCCAGCCACAAACACCCATCATGCACCAAGCACAAAAACTGCTTGAGGACCAAAACTATCATCGAGGTGCGGTTGTAGTATGACACCCAAAGCAGATTGAACAACCCTACTTGTCTACTCCCTTGAGCCACCTCCGCAGCTCATCAAAAACAATGTCATATGGAAGAAGAGGGGTTTGCAGGGGAGTCTTACTCTCATCAATGTCCTTTGGCACCTTAGACTTAGGCTTGTGTGGAGGGACATACTCCGGTAACCAAGTAATAGGGTTTACACCTTGGGTGTCAACTTCCTCCACTTCAACTCCCACATCCTCACCGTCCATCAGGATGTCTTCAATATCTTCATCCTATGCTTCTAAGTTTATGGCCTTGCATTTCTCCTGTGTAGTAGGCTTCGGTGGATTTCTTCTTGGTGATGTGTGCACTGGTATGGCAAGCTACTTGTCCTTCCTGTCCTTCATGATTTCCTTGGTTGGGACCGGCTTTGGTCTCAGCATCCTCGGTGATTTATGGACCTCTGCGAATACTTCGGGAACTTCCGAAGTTGCTACTTCTGCCTCTATTTCCATTTCCTATGCCAACTCCTCTACTACTTCCTCGGTATTTATAATTTCTATGGGTGCCGACATAACACTTTCTAATAGTACTCGCGTCGTCTCTATCAAGTTTGCAAATGCAGGAGTCTCTTTGAAAGTCTTGAAGAATTCTCGGTTCATGGGTGCCTGAGAGCTCAACAACTCAATTCTCAAAAAGCAAAGTGTTTTTCGCTAGACAACCACTTGTAATTTATAGGGAATTTTGAATTCAAATCTGACCGTTCCTCCCAAATTTAGTTCATTAATGCTGTATTGGCGACATATTTTCAAGGATTTTAGCCATAAATTTCATCTTAAATGCCGGCCGCTCACTCCATTTGGCCACATTTCAACCGTCAAATCATGAACAGTGACTTCAACGGTCAATTTCCAACCAACTTGTGCGATTTCTCCCTGGGTAGCGTAGCTCCCTCTGCGCTACCACGAACCCTGTGACACTTCCTAGCTTCACACAATCCTCTAATCGCGTAGCTCCCCAACCCAGGCAGTGTAGTTTATAGTCTCATGCCTCCTTTCATCTGCTTGGAGCACTAAGATTGTGTTGCCTTCATTTAGTCATATGGTTGGACCACCGGTGTATGGCTTCAACCGACTGCCATTCACCTTTCCTGGGAAGGGATCCTCATTCAACTTGACCAGATGTACTGCTACTCCATCAGTAATCTCCTTAATGACATAAGGCCCTAACCAATGCATCCTGAACTTCCCTGGAAATTTATCAACCTTACTATCATA
Source organism: Pinus taeda (assembly GCA_000404065.3). Taxonomy (NCBI): domain Eukaryota; kingdom Viridiplantae; phylum Streptophyta; class Pinopsida; order Pinales; family Pinaceae; genus Pinus; species Pinus taeda. Next base: position 111,197 of record APFE031651750.1, read on the forward strand.
TAACCAAACTAGGTCATTTACCTTTAAAGGTGCGTAGCTTAATATGTAGATCATGCCATGCCTTTTTGCACTGCTTTTGGACCTATTTGTGAAATCTAGGTAGAAATCTCTCTTCCTCAATCTCATCCAGCCGTGCGAGCCTCTCCTCCAGGGCTCTGTAATCCGTCATACCTATGAGCATTGTTATGCGCAAACTAGGCACAATATATTCCATAGGCATTACTACTTCAACACCATCAACAAGCCTAAAGGGGGTTTGTCTAGTTAATTTCTTGCATGTCGTTTGATAAACCCATAGTACTACAGGTATGTGTAGGTCCCAATCACTTTCTTGAGCATTTCAAACCTTGGTCAGCACGCTCTCCAGCAATTTATTGAATGCTTCCACCGTCCTGTTAGCCTACAAGTGATAACGTGTGCTCTTCTAGTGATAGACCTGAAATTCCTCCATTAGTGTGTGGATCGTCTCATTCAAAAAGTGCATACTACGATCACTCATCAAGATCTTTAGACAACCAAATTGTGTCAGTACATGCTCAAAGAGGAAATTTGCAGTAGTCATGCTTGTGCAATCCTTCACAGGTTGTGCCTCCACCCAACGAGTCAAATACTCCGTCGCAGTAATAATGTACCTTGCTCCCATCTTTCCTTGGGGCTAAATGGGTCCCACAAAACCTATTGCCCATTTCTCAAAGGGTTGCAATGTCATCTGCAGATTCAAAGGCATCTTGTCCCTTCGCGATGGCCTTCCAGTCCTATGACACACATCACATGCCTTGCAACACACTTTTGAGTCTTCATGGAGGGTTGGCCACCACAACCCTGAACGTAGAATCTTCTATATGGTTTATCTTCCTACATAATGTCCTCCAGCAGTGCCCCCATGAGCATCCATGAGGATGCTTCTTCTTTCAAACTCAGGTACATATCGTCGCAATATCTCATCAAACCCCATTTTGTATAGATGCCCAGCTATGACAGAGAAATCTATCACACATACCACTAGTTCCTTCTTCTGTTGGACAGTGTATCCTTCCAGGGAAGTTCCTGTCATTAAGAAGTTTATTATATCCTCAAAATGACCATCTGTGGCATGCACTACAAATAGCTAAGCGTCAAGCAATCCTTCCTCCAAATTAGTGGGCCCTTCCCCTGTTTCGATGCATGATAGATGGTCTGGTCCCACGTTCAGTCGTCCAGGCTTCATAATAACTTCAAAATCATATTCCTAGAACATTAACAGCCATCTATATATTCTCCCCCCCCAACACAGGCTTAATGACCAAGTACTTCAATGCAGAATGATCTATGTACATCTTAAAATGGCCTCCTAGCAAGTAGTGTCTAAACTTCTGGAGCACATATACCATGGCTAATCCTTTGCACTTGGTTGTGGAATATTTCTTCTCCGCCTTAGATAACCTTCTACTTTCAAACATGATAAGGTGGTCCAGGTCTTCTCCACCAGCCTGTGCTAGTACTGCTCCTAACGCTATACAGGATGCGTCGACATGTACATGAAACGCCTTCTTCCAATCCGGGAAGACTAGGATTGGCGCAGTGACCAAATTTTCTTTCAATACATCCAGGCTCTTCTTACAATCTTTGTTTCAGCAGAATGTGACATCCTTCTTCAACAATTTCTCCATAGGCGCGGTGATCTGGGCATAGCCTTTGATAAAATTTCTGTAATATCATGTATGTAATAGGGTAGCACACAACTGTTTCACACTCCTTGGTGCTTCCAAGTTTAGTATCACCACGATCTTCGCAGGGTCTACCATAAGTCCCTATTTGCAAACCACATGACCCAAAAGGGTCCTAAAGGGAACACAAAACATACACTTCTTTAGGTTGAGCACGAGCTGATATCTTCGACAGGCATCCAGCATCAGGTGCAGGCTTGCTACATGACATTTCACTAGCCCAAACACAGTCCAATCATAAAATTATACTTCCAGGAACTTATGAATAAATTCCTTGAACACCACAACTACTACGCGCAAGAAGATGGTAGGTGCATTCTTCACTCCAAAAGGCATTACCATGTACTAAAACCAACCCCACTTAGTCGGGAAGGTTGTCTTGCTCCTATCTTCCAATGCATTTTTGATCTAGTGGTACCCCGAGAACCCATTAGTGAAGGAATATGCTTCCTGGACACCTACATTGTCCAACACTTCATCAGTGAACGTTGTCAGGAAAGGATCATGTACGCAAGCGTCATTCAACTTTCTTAGATCCACACATATCCTTATTTCATCCATCTACTTCTTCTCCTGCACCACAATTGGGCTTACCCAACCAAATTCTTCCACAGGCTCAATGATTCCTGTCGTGAGCATCTTATCTAGCTCTAAGTGGACCCTTTCCTTGTACTTCGGATTGAGACGTAAGGCCTTTGCTTAACCGGCTTTGAGTCGGGATTCAATGTGATTTTCATAATGCCTAGGTCCCCGATTGTCCCTTTTAGATTCATAAACTTGGTAGGGAATAAATCCTGGTATTCGCGGAGAAATTCAGCGACCTTATCCACCATCACGTCATCCCAGTAATCTCCAATCTTTGCGAATTTGGGCTATGGTTCTGTACCAATGTTTACCTATTTCATTTTCAGCAATGCGGTTATATCAAGATCCTCAAACTGTGGAACTTCAACCTCGCGGTGACCTTCCATTTTTGGAATGTTGATCTTTCGCAGATCCTCATCCTCCTCTTTAGTGGTTACATTATAGCATTCTAGCACGTGGCTTAGCTGAGTAGCCCACTCAGGCTGAATCAGGTCTATAGGATCCTGTAGTATCCTAAAGATTGTTGCTTTCACCTCTTGTAGCGCTTCATTAATATTATCAAACCCATATTCAAAACTGAATGTCATTATGAATCCTTCATGCAAAACATCCCATTCACCTGTACCATGGTGGAGCTTTGTTTCTACATACCAGTTCATCGGGACAATATCCAGGGTATTACAGAATAAGTGCACCCATTCAGGTTAGGGCTTCTCTCCATAAGCCTGAGCCCATTTCAACAAGTAAGGGCGTGGGTCATCCTGCCCGTCATACTTGCCTGTCATTTGCACCTTTATCTTCCCAAAGCATGTCCTCATCATTCTCCTACATTTGTGCCAATCATCAAAGCTTCCCTTATGTGTACCCCACCGCCTTGTGGGCGTAGCATGCAGTGCCCAGTCCAACACCTAGAAGTGCTGCTTTTCTGGTACCTCCCTTTCAAATGCATCTAGAAAAATATCTACATCATTTAGGCCATCATAAGTGGGCAAATTCCTTACCTCTGACGACACACGGCACAACGACCGAGTCATCATGTCACAACTTAGTGTAGTTACTTCATGTAACGTTCGCATCTAACCCTAGGTCCAAAATAACCTGATCAATTTCGTATTCTCCTATCTGCGCAGTCAGCCTCATATCCCATCCCGTCCTTTATTTATGCTTACCAATATTTCATACTATGCATGGCTCAGCTGGAGTAATTCCGACGCATCTATTTATAAGCTCTTGTAACCCTTCACAGCCTTACTATCACATAGTAGCTTCATGCAAGTCTCCAGGCAAGTTGTAAGCATAGAAGGGTCCATCTCCTGATCAGGCTTATCCTTCCTTCCTGAGGTGGAGGCCTCTGTGAAGCTCTTCTTCACTTCCATGAAGGTTTCACATGTGCGCTCCAAATCAAACTCAGTTTCCTTTGTTGGAGCTTTGCAAACCTATGTACTATCTTCTGGCTGCTTCCCCTTGTCATCTCCTGTTGTAATTCCACTTCGGAGCACTATATTCATGTTTAGATCCTCTTCACATGACTCAGACATCATCATTTACAGGTTCTGAGTAGGCTATCGTGGTAGCGCCCCTTTGTCACGTATCCTTGCTATCAGCGTAGGACAGCCTTCCATTTCATGGTTAAATAGAGTGCAATACTTGCACGACAGACGTGTTGGGTTAGTACAATTGTGGTCATAATGTCCTGGTCCTCTGCAATTGTAGCAGATCAATTGTCCCCAACCTTTGTCAGGTCCTCCACCTCGGCCTCATCCGCGCCCCTGAAATCTTGTCCACGCCATCCTTGCACTCTGGTCAGGTGGGCGTGTTTCGGCCTGAACCCTATAAGTAGGAGTTCTATCCATCATCAATTCGTAACTCCTACAATTGTGCTCATCATGCCCTACTGACCTACAGAAGTTGCAAAATAGTTTTTGTGGTGTCTGCACACACTTCTGCAACAGTTGACAATTATCCGTGGCATGTTTTCCTACTATCTGACATATAGTGCACCACAATGCAGGCTCTGTGCTCGATCATGCTTGAGCTTCTAGCCTCAAAGGCATCGGTCCTCCTCTTGTAATATAGTTCAGAAAGACCAGACAATAGTCTTTTTCATGCCCCTGACTCTTGCATTTCAGACACCATACCTCTTTGCACACCTCTAGTCGAACTGTCCAGTCCTGCTTCAAGCTTTGCATCTCAAGGCAGATATTTTTCAACTATGCATGGATCTGCTAAACCCCCAGATTTGGATCCTTCATCGGTGTTTCATGCAGCCTCATTGCGATCTACAAGGCCTCTGCCTGAGTTTTTATCTTCTGCTATGACAATGCAACCCTTAAGTGTGGCGAGGGTGAAGCCACAAACCATTCGCGATGCTATCTATCTGTTAGATTCATGTTAGCTTCACATATTGTACATTTCAACCCATGATCGAGTTCCCAAGGTGTCTCACCTAGTTCCATCGTGATTTCTTTGAACCCTACAATCGATTGTGCTTCAGATTTAGGCCTACTAAATTCTCTATTCAGTGATGTCTGGATGTAAGCTACTCCAGCATTCAAGTTATGGTTAGCGTACTTGATATACCAGGTTAGCGCGCGATCCTATAGAGCACTAACCAATGTCGCCTTCTTCATGTTGTCATCTGTAACGCCTTGAGCTTCCCATACAACTTTTACAATGAACGAGAATTGGTCTGGGTCCTCATTCCCTAAGCCTTTGAACATAGGGAGCTTCACTAAATTCTCCATACTGAATTGCGGTGGAGGTAGAGGTGGTACGAGTGAAGTCGCAAGAGATGGTGGTAAAGTTGGAGGTGGTGTGGGTGGATTATTTGCGAGAATCCTTGCCTTATTAAATTAATAGCACTGCGCAGAGAAACCTGCGTTATTCCCTCTTTGTCACCTCGCGGAGGTGAAATCAACAGACTCTATTGAAGACCCTTTTTTCCTTCGTTTCTGTAATTTTTTCCACTTCGCGTAGCTCCGAACATCAAGGTAGCTGGATAACCTATTTTTCACACAATAGCATTTTAATCTAGGTATTCAAAGATTTCATGTACTTACCTCGCGGTCCTTTGAAAAAGTGTTGCTCTGCCTAACTATAGCTGACTGAGGTGTCGACCATAAATTCAGTTACAAATCCTCCTATGATGCCATCTAGCCATTGATCGATAGTGTGGGCAATCTTATCTTCTGACTCTTCCAACCTTCGCACTAGCTCCGGGGTCCACACAATAGGATCATCAAGTTTCCACCTTCCTTGGCTATCTGCTAGCTTCGTGATCCACTCGTACAACTCAATCGGAAAGGAGAAAAAAAATATCTCGTGGATCTCTGTATACAGGTACTTGTCCAACCATTATTCCTTTGTCAGTCGTGGGTTTCTGTTCTCCTGCGCCACGAATTCGTGGATCTTCCTATCCAACCATTCTCCAATCTCTTTCTTAGTCGGATTCCAATGATACGACATCACACATCTCTTATGCAGATTTTGGTCTCGGCAACGGAACCATTTGTTGGCTTGATGGGGCCTAACCTAGGTTCAACGTTAATTAGCCAAACAAATCCTTACACTACTAGCCCTTTCAGCATTAGCCCGCAAAGTGCGGACCGAAGTATCACCCGAAGCAGTATGGGGGGATGATGGAACCAAGCTTTCGCACCCTGAGATGGTCAAGATGTCATTCTATTCCTTTTATTCCTACCTTCGCATAGGTCACTTCGCACCAGGTCTTCCAGATGAGCCCTCTATTCCACCCTTCGATACCTCCGCGAAAGGGTACAATTGCCTTTCATGTAGCCCTAACCTATAGCTTAGGTACTTTCATGTTGCTAGGGCAGCGTATTGCTCAGATCATCCATTTAGCTCAAGAATCTTACTTATCTTATTAGATACTCACAATTGACACCGTGTAAGAAGATATTCTTATATGCATTTAGTTATCCAACATAAAAATACACATTCGCGTATCACATAAGTATTATAAAGGAAATTCATACATAAAATGAGAAGATGCATTAATCGGAACAAAGACACAGAAATTGTAGATTAATTCTCTTTGTTAATATTTTCTAGGTGATTACAAACTTTATTTACCCTATGCACACAGCTGCAGGGGTTCGTGCACTCAGCTGCGGACTTCTACCCTAGGCCTCTGCGCACTCAACTGTAGAGCCTCTACCTATGCTACGACATGAACTTAGACTTATTCCTTCAGAGCTACAACTCTCTAAGACTTCTTCATCATTGGTTGACTCCTGATCTACTTAGAGCATAGCTCTTTTTATACAATCCCATGGTCCTCAGACCATGGGTAGATCTCTTATAGCCGACTTTACTTTACAAAACTAAGGGTGGACAACCCTTTATGCTTATGACAACTTCACGCTCTGCGACCACAAAATGCGGAGTCATTACCATTTTATTACAAAATTTAACTCAAACATGGGATTTTAGCCCCAGAAATTCCCTTTGGGGGATCCCATTCCCAACAAATATATAACCATAATAGAAACCATGACAAATCAGCCATAAGATCAACATAATAACTAGTACAGGTGATCATAGATCACGATAGAAAAATAACTCATATTAGCATATGAAACTACTAACCAAGTGAGGGACTTCCATGTGCCACCCAACCATAGATTGGATAAACCAAAATCTCTCTTTCATCTAATTACTCTCGCACCATATTCCAATCTAGAATGTGGTATCATAAGGGTTAAACCAAAACAAAATCAATCAGGGCTTCCAAAGGCCTAACCACCTGAACCCTCAACCACAGTGATATCACCTATACAATGCAAAAGTCACTAATATTAACCATATTGGTCTCTACCCAATCTATCCAGGGCTCCAAGAACTAGTAACTCAACCCACAACCTCCAGGGAACCCAAGCTATTTCAGGGCTCTAGATAATTTTTCCCAACCCACAGGCTCTAGGGACTAGCAACTCAATCCAAATCCTGTAGGGAACCCAAGTTGTTTCAAGTCTCTAGATAATGTGTTCCAACCTAAATCCATAGGAAACCTGAGTACCAATTAGAGAAACTAAATGGGGAACCCACTATACCATGTCTATCCAAGAAATGGAAAGGCAAGGTTGAAACCACTACCAATCTAGGCAATCCTCCATTCCGAATACATCACATAACCAAGGAAACACATTCATATACCATGCATCCAAAAATCAGTAAGCAAATCACATATGCAACATGTGACCTAAAAAGTAAGCGTATTGTAGTTGTTGATCCAATTGTCTCCTTGCACGCACTTATTTTCCTTTGCTTTCTTTCTCCAATCCAAGTGAATGCTAGAGTGCTCCAAGAATAATCTAAGAGTGAAAGGGTGTGAGAGAATGGAAAAGAGCTAAACTAAAAATTGTCAAAAGGCTAGCAACTTATTCTATGATGCCCTTTTATTATTGGTATCTCCTTTTTAATAATTATTCTTCATTTTTCTGTTAATTTCCCTTGCATGCAAATTTGTCTCATAGCCTTCCTTTTCTTCTATTTTCCTTTATTTTCATAATTAAATTCTAATTATTGCCTCTTTTCCTTTTCTAATTTCCATAGCCATTATTAAACCACAAGTGATGCCCACTATAATTTTTTCCCACCATTCAGCTTAGAATATGTGTCCCGTGACCTTGGTCTTAGTTTATGTACATGGAAAATCAACCAAGGGATATTACAAACCCCTTCCCCTTAGGGGAACATCATCCTCAGTGTTAAATGATGCTTATAAACAACAAAACATGTTGCCCATGGAGCTTTATAACACAACCCTATGCAACATTTACATAATACCAACTGTTGAAACAATGAATAACATACTTCTTATTGGAGCTTTATAACACAACTCGATGCAGTATTAAAAACATACTACTTATTGGTGGTTTATAACATATCCCATTGTAGTATTTGAAATTCACAAATGAATATATAAATATAAACCAAACACATTTGCTCAACTAGCGAATAAAGAAGGATACACATCGCACATCTGATCAACCATCTCCCATGTAGCTTCATCGAGCCCAAACTGCTTGAACTGCACTTTAACTTTCTCGATTACTCGATTCCAGAGCATGAACTAGTTCTGTTGCAAAATTCACTGAGGTTCTGGTTGGAATCCTTGTCTGGTTCCACCTACAATACTCACCAATCAATCACATGTTCAACATCCTAGACATATCTCTTAAGCAATGAAACATGGAAAACATCATGGAATTTCACTGTTGGCAATATTTCAATTTGATAGGCCACTAGTACAATCCTCTCAAGGATCTCAAAATTCCCACAATACTGAGCCATCTTAGCACATGATCCAATCCCCAAGGAGGTCCTCTTGGGCTTGATGCCCAAGTACACCTACTCTCCAACCTAAAATTCCTTGAATACTCTATCCTGATATGCATAAATCTTCTGACCATCCTACACTACCTTCATATTCTTTCTAATAACCTAGATCTCCTACTCCATCTCATCCAACACATTTGGTCTAATCAGCCCATAAAGAGCCTCAAATGGGCTCATCCTCAAAGATGCTTGATACCCATTAGTATATGAAATCTCCACCAGTGGAAGATACTTCTCCCACTTCTAACGTTGATGCATGACATACATCCTCAACATGTCCTCAAGAATCCTTTTAGCCCTCTTTGTCTATCCATTTTCCTACAGATGATAAGCTGTGTTGAAAGCTAACTCTCTCCCCAAGCTTGCAAACAACTCCTTCTAAAATCTGGAAGTGAAATTTGCATCTCTTTCTAATATAATCTTCTTGGGAACACCATGCAATCTCATTATATCCCCAATAAAGATCTGAGCAACCTCACTAATTAAATTTGTAGACTTCACTGGAATGAAGTGAGCTACCTTAGTCAACCTATCAACCACAACCATAATGGAATCATTTTGGTTCGATTTCCTTGACAATACTATAATTAAGTCCATGGAAATGATCTCCCATTTCCATTCTGGAATCAGAATAGGTTGCAACAAACCAACTGGACCTGTTGATAGTCCAAACATATTGCAACAAACTCAACCACCTCTTTCTTCAAGTTTGACCAATGATAGAACTTCTTAACAATTGTAAAAGTCTTCTAGTATCTTAGGTGGCCTGAATACAACTTGACATGAAACTCCCTCAAGATAAGCTTCTTCGACTCATTATTATATGGCACATAAATCATGTTCCTAAATCTCACCAAACCATTTGTCGTGAGGTGATACTCCTCATCCTTATCACCTTCACCCTATTGTGGCAATCTCTACTTTAGTTTTTGGTACCTCTCATCATGTTTCCCTTCATGCAAGATCCACTCCTACAAATACTTACCCTATGAACTCATAGTTGAAATGTGATTCACCTACAATCTTCTACTGAGAGCATCTACAACCCTATTCTCCTTTCCCTTGATGTACCTGGTCTCAAAGTAAAACTCACTAAGGGTACCCATCCATCTAGCTTTCCTGGCATTCAAATTGGGTTGGTCAAACAAGTACCTCAATTTGCTATGATTACTCATCAAGATGAACCTCCTGCGAAGAAGATAATGTCTCGATATCTTTAATTCATGAATGATATATTCCAACTCAATATCATGAGTCACATAGTTCTGCTCATGCTCATTTAGCTTCCTTGACTCATAGTATACCACCTTCCCTTCCTGCATTAGGACTCCACCAAGTCCTTCCTTGCAAGCATTTGTACAAACCAAAAACTCCTTATTAGGATTTGCAATATTCAAACTGGAGCATTTGTAAGCAAATGCTTCAACTGCTCAAAACTAGATGCACACTCCTCAGTCCATTTAAACTTCTTCTTTTTTTCTTTGCAAAGATGTAAAGGGATAACCAATTTGTGATAAGTTCCTGATGATTCGTCTATAATAACTTGCTAGTCCCATGGATGATTTGACCTCATCCACATTCCTAGGAGTTGGCCACCCCATGATAGCTTTAATATTTTCCAAGTCCACAAATATCCCCTCCTTGAAAACAACATGTCCCAAGTAATAAATCTGATACTAAAAGGAACTGCACTTTCTAAGATTGGCATATAACTGATGCTCTCTCAATAATCTCAACACACCTTCTAGGTACTCTACATGCTCCTCCTTAACCTTAGAGTACATGAATATATCAACAATAAACATTATCATAAACTTGTCCAGGTAAGGATGTAACACATTATTCATCAAACACATGAAAGTGGTTGGAGCATTACTAAGACCAAAAGGAACCACCATAAACTCATAATGACCATAACTTGTACGGAATGCAACCTTGTAAATTTCTTCTTTATTGATTTTCACTTGACAATATCCTCATCTCAGAGCAATTTTTAAAAACATTGTTGTTTGCTTCAACTGATCAAACACATCATCAATCTATGACAACGGATACTTGTTCTTGATAGCCACCTTGTTTAACTTCCTATAATCAATGCACAATATAAGATTACTGTCCTTCTTCTTTACAAACAATATTGGTGTACCCCAAGGTGAGATACTTGGAATAATGTATCCCTTATCAAACATTTCCTTAAGCTACAACTTCAATTCCACCAACTCTAGAGTGCTCATCTTGTACAGTGCCTTAGATTTTGGTGTTGCTCCTGACATCAACTCAATTGCGAATTCCATTTTCCTATGAGGAGGCAACTCTAAAATCTCAGCAAGAAACAAATCCTAAGACTTCTGAAAAACAAGATACCTCTTCAAGACTTCCTCATCCTAAACATCCTTCCCTTTGTCAATGGAAATATGAACTGCAATCAATACCCATCCTGATCCAGGTGGATGTTGGTGGCCACCCACCTATCCCATTTGGACCCCCACAATTTACTATTTTTAGCAGTTTTTCAAGTCTTAAACTTCCGGAGCCATTTTAAGGCCCTAAATGACGTTTTCTGGGAAATCTGGGAGAAACTTGGGTCCATGGGCTGATGTTTCTCTTCCCAAAGTTGTAGTTCTTAGATAGATATTTCTAACGAGCTATTGTATGCATCAAACAAAGATCAGGTGCCAAAGTTACGACCCCGGGAAGTTGATGTACCAACTTACCCAAAACGGGGCCCACAATTTGACGTTTCATCTTCTAGGGTGAGTTTTTGGGATGTTAAGGGTTTCCATTGTTTCTCAACAATAAATAGGCCTTCGAGCCTCATTGTAACACATTTCAGAGGCATGTAGCTGCCACATCTCTTCTCAGCGATAAGCTACCATCACCCTAGCTGGTTTATTTCCATTTCTGTTTGTAAGCATATTTCAATATTTTACATTAATGAAATGAAGTATTATTTCCGCTACATCTTTATGTTTATGGTTATCTCTGTAATTTGTTGCATTCCTATTTAAATTCAGATCACATCCCTTCTAGCAACTGCACTTTTCTTGCATAAATGTAACCATTCTCACTTATGTAGGATTCTTCTTTCCATACAATACTCTCCTTTCCAGTCTACCTTACTCCTGTGAATGAACAACCAGTCCATGCCTAAAAGAATACTATATGAAGATGAAGGAAGCACATTTAGAATTGTTAATGTAGGCATACCATTCAGCTCAAATGCACAACATCACCTAATGATGAACTCTTCTCTTGGTCTCTATAGCCAACTGCACCAACCAATATTCTACATGTACTTATTTATTCAAGAAAAACTTTCCCACTAGGTCGGGACTAATAGAAATATAATTAGATCTAGGATCAATCAAAATGGAAATAACTTGATCATGAAGCTTACCTTCCATCAGGATAATGGATGCTTAGTGATCAACCTACCTATTATCAACTACTACTTAAATATGAGGAATAAAGTAACCAACATCTCCAATTGTTTGTTCCTCCTGAGAACTATAAATTAGAGGTCTACCACCCTGGTAGGATGGTCACTCACTCTTTTGATGCTCTCCACCACAAGTCCAAAATCTCAAAGGTTTCCTACCATCATCCTTATTTTTCTCCTCGGGATGAAGTCCATGTCCTATATCAATTACATTGAACTTCTTATAAGGTGCTACATTCTCCTTGTCACATGCATCTTGAGGTCTTCCTCGCTTCTTATCCGACTTTCCTTTAGTATTCTCATTACCTTTCCAATCCTGCTTAGGCTCTTGATTGCACTTAGATTGCTCATAACAATGCTTTAGATTCCCAATGACTTCCTCCAATGACCGAGTCTCATCATAATCAATCCGATATTTAAATGTTAAAGGAAATCCACTGATGAACCTTTGGACCTTTATCTTTCATCCTTGAGGTGGGGCACATACCTCAACAACTCTAGAAACTTGGTCATATACTCTTCATCTATCATGGAATCCATCTTAAGCTCATAGAACTCCTTGTCCATTCCATCATAATATCTCTGGGACAAGTACTTCTTCCTGAAGAGTCTTTTAAACTCATGCCACCTCATCTCCTCTACCTTGGTTCCTCCGACACACTTCACATTTTCCCACCAGATATCCTCTTTTCCCTTGAGACTGAAGATCTCTACCTTGGCTTTCATATTCTCTAAATAATCATGCAATATGAATAACTTCTTCATCCCAAGCAACCATGCTTCTACATCTTCTTATTTCTTCACATCCCCATCAAAAGTAGGAGGCTTGGCTTTCTTGAAATCTTCCAGAAAATGTTGCTTCTCACTCCTATAAAGATGGTGGCAGCAATGATGATGATTCTCTTAAAACTAGAGCTAGAATGAAATCCATGAGTGCCGGTTCATCTGTAAGGTGTATCCAAAGATTTTTCATCTCTAACTATATCGTATTTATCTAACATGTATCTTAATCGAGGCCTACTTCCATATTCCCCATTTTCCTTTCCCTCTTGTCCATGGTTGATCCCTAACTATCACTGCTTCTACAAATCTAAAAGGCTCTGAAGGATGATTGCATTATCTTCTGCTTGTTATTCTTAAGCTTTGGCAATTCTTTCTTGTACCACAATCAACCTATTATTGTTTGCCTTGCAACTTTTGATCCCTATCTTCAAACTTCTTAACATATCTGCTAAATCAAGAGAGTACTCTTCTCATTGCTTCCCAACTGACCTTTCCTATTCCGTAGAGTTCACATCAAGCCTATAAGGGGAGTCATGTGAACTATATTCCACCATTTTTCTCTTCATCTCTGATCTTCTATCTCTTTCAAACATGTCATGTTAGATAAAACAAATAAAGACATAATAAAAATCATACCTCAGTGTATTTCTGAAGAGGTTTTCACATCTACACAAGTTAATCTAGATTAGAATGATATGGATACATAATGATATCAAATTCAACATCATGCATGATAATAAAAAACTACAATAATGACCACCAGAATGAATGCATAACAGACACAAATAAAATTAACATGCATGCATAACCATATGCATTTAGCCCATCTAGTCCAAGTGTTTGAACCTGGAAGCTATAGTACCACTCTGTAACCACCCCTCCAACATTTACCCACTTTTACAAGCTATTCAAGGTAAATATGAGCTAAATTTCACTATGATATGACCCGAAATCCAAGTTTCAGTTATGGAAGTGGGGCTTACAAACCAAAATTAAATTGACATCCATCAAAGACTATAGATCACTTAAGAGCCTACCAACCATCCCAAGTTATCAATCCCTAAGCTAGAACTCTTTTGCAATCACTCAACACGCTAGCCGCACTCTTGACACACTTTGCTTGCGGTTATAAGGCTCCAATCGCACCCATAAGCATGTGTGCATATGGTTATGACAAAAAATCCCATGTTTTGTGCATGCGGTCTCAAGATCTATGCCACTTTTTCAAGAAATCCTCTAAACCACTGCCCAAAATTTCCTGTAAGTTTCCATAAACATAAATAAGGCAATAACAAGGCTAACCATTCAAAACCTGAACAATATCTTGACCAGAACATGCTTAGTACATGATATAATTTTTGTTAAACATATGGTAAACATGAAAGGTACAAGTCACAAATGCATATCTGATCACAAAATTATGAACTTCATATGTGAATTGTGAAGAAGGCTTTATTCCCTCTCTATCTAGCTACAATAACTCTTGTTAGACCATTCATTCATCGACCTTCCAGTACTTATCACATCATGAACAAGAGTCATAGCTAGAACACATCATAAAAGCATGCATATAACCAACATATAACAAGAATAGAAACCATAAGAAATGAAAAATAATATCACCATAATAACCAATACAATTTAGGCGTAGCTTATTGAAGTCATTGATCCCAAAAAAAAAACGATGTCGAAGAGAGGAGCTTCGAACCCTAAAGCCACCGTCGCCTCTGTGCCCTTGGCCTCTGGCCGACTTCGGCTCTCTGTCGCCGGAGAGCACTTGCCTTTCCAGATCTGGAGGTCGGCACAAACCCCACCTCATTTGAAAAAGTTTTTTTGCAGAATCCATGAGCAGGCGCTGATTCCAGACTTTGATGCTGCCGCTGCCACCGCTGCCTTCCTGATCTTGCCTGCGGCTCGGCCCCTGACCAAACCTGCGGCGCTGATTTCAGTCTTTGAAGCTGCCGCCGCCACCGCTGCCTTCCTATTCTCGCATGCGCCTCGGCCCCTGAGCAAACCTGCGGAGGAATGGGAGGCTCGTTCCAGGATCTTCAGGAGAGAATCTGAGCTGTTGCCCTTTGCGGAGGATGAGCAGCAAGAAGGGGCTATCATTCTTGTGTCAAGCACAAGCACGAATAGTAGCCAGGGAAGTTCAAGTTTCTACACTGATATGGAGCCTCTACTCAGATCAGACTCCCTTTTTCTTGCTGCGTTCTCGAGCTGGAGATATAGACGCCTTGGGCAAAAGATGTTTCCTCTATCGCTGCCTCCTTGGTGTAAAGAGTTGGGAAACTCAAAGGGTTCCAGCCCCGTGCTGATCCAGAACTCTTCGGAAAATTCCTCTGCCCCTTTTCAGGTTCAAATCGCACAAATTTTGGGCAAGACCATTCTGCAATGGGTAAACTCTACAGATCTGGTGCAGAACCTCAAGGCAAATTTGGAGCACAGACTCGGGATTCCCTCAGCTCTACAGAGGCTTCTTTTTCAAGGTAAACAACTCGATGATCAGTTTCCTCTCTCTTTTTACAGCATCAAAAACAACAGCTCTTTAGTGTTCTCCTTTCGTTTGAGAGGTGGAGCTGCAGGTCAATCTTCTTCTACTCCATTCTCCTACAAAGCTGCAGTCAGCTCTGAGATACCAGCTTCACCTGAACCTCCCAAACCCAAGCCTTTTTTGGTTGACAAGTTGGAGGAAGTTCCCTCTGTTGAGATCTCCTCCTCTGGCCTTGTAGACCACACCCAACAATTCGCTGAAAGGGCCATCATATGCAGATTCAATGGGCTCTGGCCTCGCTCAAAGGATCTTTATGACTGGATCAAAGACAACTGGACTCATCGCTGCAAAGTTCATTTCTGTGCAAAGGGATACTTCATAGTGTTGTTCAATCTCATCGAGCACTACGAAAAGGCCTTAGAAGAAGGCCCATGGTTCATGGGCTCAGCAGGCCTCTTTTTGACTCCATGGTTCCCAGACTTTGACCCTGCCTCAGCTGTCATCACTAAAGCCCCTGTCTGGATCAGACTTCCCAATCTCCCAATTCACCTATGGAGTACTTCTGTTTACAAGCAAATAGGCAACACCTTGGGCTGCTTCATAATGGGTGACTATGAGAGGGAAATGCAAGGGCTCTATACATATGCTAGAATATGTGTGGAGCTAGATTTGAGTAAGGGACTGCCAGAGCAAATCAATCTCAAGATCAATGACTCTGTTTGGACCCAGATTCTTGACTACGAAAACACTGCTTTCCGATGCTGCCATTGCCACCTTACAGGGCACCTGCAGCACTCCTGCCCTTTGCAGGCTTCAAATATGAAAAAGGGCTTATTTGCAAAATCCAAGCCCAAGCGTTGGGCTCCCTGTCCTCCACCGCCAGCCGGAAGCTCTTTCTCCCCAAGTTCGGAGGATGAGGACAGCGATCCAGAACCAGACCAGGCGCCCCAGCCGATGGTTTCGCCTTCGGACTCGAAGGGACCCGCCCAGGTTTCCGCAATCTCCCAGAAGTGCGCACATGAGACTTCCTCCTCTGATTCAGAAAAGGATTGCCCAAAGATCGAGAATTCCAGCTTGCAAGTTGTTTTAGCACTTTCTCCCGAGGTTGGCTGGACAAAAGTCAACAAAAAGAAAGGGAAAAAACTCTGTGTTGTAGCTTCTCCCCCTGTGGGGTAAATGCCTGTTAGTCTGTCTTTGCTCTCGAGTTACTTGTGGTAACTGTGAGTTTACTTCTTTCTTCCGGGACCGAGGTTGATGGATCCATCATTTCCGGTCGGCCGATCTCTTGCTTCTTATGATTGTACTATATTTTTCTTTTACTTAATAGATTTAGTCTTTACCGAGCAAAAAAAAAAATAACCAATACAATTTCTCATAGGTCACAATAGGAAAAGAGCTCATATTAACATATGAAACTGTCAACTAAGTCAGGGATTTCCATGTACCACCCAACCATAGATTGGTTGAACCAAAATCTCTCTTTCATCCAATCACACCTGTGCCATATTCCAAGCATGAATGTGGTTTCATAAGGGTTAAACCAAAAAAAAATTAACCAAGGCTTCTAGAGGCCAAACCACTTCAACCCTCAACCATAGTGATATCACCTCTATGGTCCAAAAATCACTAACATCAACTAGATCGGCCTCTACCCCATTTGTCCAAGGATTCAAGAACTAGTAACTCAACCCACAACCTCTAGGGAACTGAGTTGTTTCAGTGCTCTAAAGCATTTGTCCCAGCCCACAGCCTCCAAGGAACCCAAATTGTTTCAGGGATCTAGAGAATTGTTTCCAACCTAAAGTCATATGAAACCTCAAAACAAATCAGAAAAAACAAATGGGAAACCCACTACACCATGGTTATCCAAGAAATGGCAAGACAAGGTTGAAACCACTATCAATCTAGGCAATCCTCCATGCCAATGACATCATATAACCAAGGAAACACATGCATATACCATGCATCCAAAAATAAGCAAGGAGATCACACATGCACCCTATTACATGAAAATTAAGATTGTTGTAGTGTTACACAATATTTTTTCATGCCTCCTACACTTCCCTGTGACATGCCCCGAAGTGCCCGAAACATTACCATTATACAGTATACTCATCCATGTATACAACTCAGATCCCTCCTAAGAATTTTATTGGAAAATGCCTTGATCTTTCCCTGAAGAAATAACTCTTAAAACCCTAAAATGAGGACCATCGCTCTTATAACACTTAAAACAATGATGGTTTCCTATTGCACTATGCTTGACTAGTGATGGCATCACTTTGTTCCCTTGCATATCCACGATCATCC
Organism: Pinus taeda; assembly: GCA_000404065.3. Lineage (NCBI taxonomy): Eukaryota > Viridiplantae > Streptophyta > Pinopsida > Pinales > Pinaceae > Pinus > Pinus taeda. Next base: position 128,871 of record APFE031651750.1, read on the forward strand.
CAAAAAGGTAATTTTCCCAAAGAGGATGTGAAGCTTCGTGATCTAGAAGCTTCTAGAGCGACGAGTTGGAGGTTGTTTCGTATAGATGAGGTCAAATCCTCTGAACTTGACCTCTTTGTCTTATCCCTATGAGCTAACTCCTTGAGATGAGGGCCTAATCCTATCTTTGGAGAGGTCCTAACTCCCTTTCCCAGCCTATAAATTCATCCTATTCCATTCTCAAATGGTTGGTCTATGTCTATTTGCACCCTTATGCTAAGCTTGTGACTAGAGGTTATTCATTTGACTTGGAGAAGGAGTGCTTGGAGAGTCCTTGGCTTGGACTTGGATTACCACTCAAGGAGAGCCTTTCAACATCAAGGCTTTGGTTTAAGATTCCATTTATTTCCTAATAATATACAACTGTTGGTTCATCTTTCCAAAATATATATGTTCATGTATTATTTAGCTTGACATTCCTTGATCAGTTAAGTAGGTTGTTATTGGATTTTATATTGGTTTTGGAATGCTTTGTTGTTTCTTGATAACTTGTGTAGGTACACAAACACTGAGAGAAGAAAGAACAAGTGCGTGACACAAGCAGTTCGAGGCCCTCAATAAAGGAAATCAGAATAGCATCATAATGAGGTAGGTCATATCCTTCATTCTTCTTTTCAATTATAATCTAGGAAGATGTCTAGTTGATTATCACTTCAGTTGCTAGACCCACTCATTGGGCTAGAGGGATCGTCTCTATCCGTAGAGAGGATTAACCTTGTCAAAAAATGGTGACTCCGTTAGGGAGCCTATAATCCTTTCCTTCTCATTCTTCACCTTGTCTTTTGATTAGTTTGATCAACCATTCATTCGCAGACTTCATTGCTAGTCTATAGTCAGTCTCACTTTCTGGTAAATGCTTGAAGGTTGTTGATTTGAGCTGTTCTTGAATATTTTGTGCTTTTTCTTTGTTTTTCTCACCCATCAAATTTTTAGCCCTGAAAATTGATATGATATCACAGATTTGTTGATTACAGTAGCGATGATCACTGCTTTTCTCTTAACAGGTGCGATGATTGCAGAAGTTACATAAATTTAGGGTTTTTCTTATTATTTTCAGTTCTTTTTGCCTACTCCTAATGATTTACTAGTGTGATCTTAGTTGACTCTTTTATCATCTGATTGCAATCTCCTCTTAACTTTGTTTAAGTGTGTTTTAATTTTCACTACCCTTTTAGGGTTCTAGGTCTTCTAGGTCATCCTTCATCTTCTCGTTGATCTTCCCATCAGAGATCAATTACTGTTGGCTACATGGGGCCTGACCCAGGTTTAGCAATGAGTTTAGCCAAGCAAATCCTGCTACTACTAGCCCTTTCAGCAATAGTCCACAGAGCACGGATTGAGGTCTCACCCGAAGTAGTATGGGAGGGTGCTGGAACAAGGTTTCCACACCCTAGGGATGTCTTGATGAAGGTTTTGGAGGTTTGCGATCCTAACTTATGTGCTATACTACCCCACGCAACTTTCTATCCTTCGCAACCTGTGCGCACCTTTGTATTATCCTGATCCCAATTCTTAATGTGCTATTATATTAGTGCTTTAACTTAGTTTGTGTAGGCCGAATATTCTTATTACTTATTCACTTTCATATAAGTGCGCGTAACAAAAAACAATATAAATGCATAAAGATAATTGTAACATAGAAATACAGATCTACAAACAGATCCACAATATTCTGAATCAACCTTATCTTTATTAATAATCCTTTCCAAGTTCAGTTCACTACAAAGCTGACTCCACCTTGTGCACTCAACTACAAGGATCCATGCACTCAGTTGCAAAATCTATTAGGCCTCTGTACACTCAGCTACAGAGCCTCTTCCTACTACTATGACCCAATACAGTTTAGATCGACTTTTATCCTCTAACCATGCCTTCACATATATCTATTACTTGCTTGCCAAAAACTATCTCTACACTTATAACCTCACTCTATTTATACAATCCCATGGTCCACGGACCATGGGTAGGCCAACAGGACTTTACATTAAATTACATTATTTTAGGGTGGACAACCGTATGACTCATCCTAAGCTTTTGTGCTCTGTGCCCACATTTCGTGGAGTCTTTACATCACATTGACCAAAACTCAGGCTTTAAGCCCCAAAACCCTAGTGTGGGGGGCTACACTGCCCAACAGGTCCCCAACACAATCATCATGACTTATCCTGAGTCACTGTGTAGTGATCTTGGCATGAATCCCTTCTAACTATGTCTAGGTTGCATGAAGGTCCACATCGCACCGCTCTGCCATCTGCTAGATCTACTCTACTCACTCGACTGAATGGTCGCTATCAGAGGCAAATCCCTGTTGTAAAGCTCGCATCACTTTCATCTATGCGAGCTTTCCTTCAATGTCGGTAGTGATGAGGAAGGCCTCATCAATCTAAGGCTAGATGCATGCTTTAAGTACTACCTCCTTTTAGCGTGTGGCATCCACTTGTTCCTTCAACCCCTTTTCCTATTCTAGCTTTGCTAGCCACTGGGTTAGGATCACTATATGTGCCATACCACGCACATTGTCATATTTCATTTGAAGCTCACGTGCCTCTATTTCCAGGCATTGTATGGTGGGGTCCTCCTGTAAGGCAATGAGGACTACGAAGGATTCTTCTAACAGAGTTGTACAGGTCTGCACTTCCTATCCTATTTCCTCCAACCCCTTTTGAATAGTGTCAGCGTGCTATTCCCGAACTTCTCGGGGTGTAGACGACTGCGCCTTTAATCGCAGTTTAGCAATCTGCAGGTTGAGGTCCATCTGGATGCTCGTTGCTTCCTCATTTGCCTCGTAGAATCCACTGGCCAATTTGTGGATCTGCACTCCTATTGGTAGTTTAGTCACAATTTATAGCTCTGGGGCACGGCGACATGCTTCCTCTACGATCTACTCCAGCTGTTTATTCTGTGCCAATGCTTCATCGCGTTGTAGGCTAAACTGCTTGATGTTGATTCACTATTCACTAAGCATTTTCACTACGCGTCCTTCCCTAGTGCGGAGTTCTGTTGTCACCCTGTCCTGCAACTGATATAATATATCTCGTGGAAGGGCAGCCAAGTATAGGCCAAGTCCCTTGATCTGACCCACCGCGGCTCTATCCTCCGTGCTGTCTACTGTCAGTGCTCCTTTTGGCAACACGATGGTGTTAACCATTTTGGCCCACAACAACTGCTCTGTTGTTGATGTACCCACGGCACCGTAGGTGACTACTGTTCCTTCTTGTGGGGGCCGCACTTGAAGTCCCTGCAGTTGCATCCTGAGGGCCCCCAACACATTCTGCTGCTCCGTCATTGCTTCCTGGAGTGCTTCTGTAGTGACCTCGTGAACTGTGTAACCAATGTCGTATAGGTCACCCTCTATTAGTGTAATAGGTTCCCCATCCAGCTTGGAAGCTTTCGTCTTCTTTTGTGGCCCTGTTCATTCCGTACCACATGGCCATTTCAGTTATGTAGATGTCGTGCATGGGTCTGCGCCTTCCGCCGTGTTGTATCTCCTTTATCCTGTGGTTAGGTCCAGGCCTCTTTCCCCCTACGTCATGGTGGCCCTTGCTGCTGCTTCTTTTTCGATGGCCTTGGTCTGCTCTACGGCAACCTTCGCTGCATCACGGGAAGCCCTTACCTCCTCAGCAAACTGCTCGTTCTGCTTTTGTTGTGACAACAGCTTGGGGGCATCCTTCTATTCTTGTATCACTATCTGATCGCGCGCTGCCAGATCTAGGGCACGCCATTCAGGTGGCCATGAATCGAGCACTGCGAAAACAACGTCATCAATTGCGATGAAAGGGAGTTTGGTCCAGTTCTGCTCTGGATCCTTCCATGCCTTGATATACACATTGTGCATATCTATCTTAAAGTCTGTAAAGCTCCACAGACTTTCGTACACCGTGGGGGATAAGCGTGGCCTTTTGTTGATCCACATTCGAACACTTGCCTCCATGAGTATCCAAAAGATCTTGGTCTTGCAAATTCACGTGGCGTCCTTTGTTGCCCAGAGCGATGTGTATTTTACTACCTCTGGCAAGTCTGTTCACGAGGAGGAAACTGACTGTCCTCAGGAAATGCCCCTGCAAACAACAAGATGGATAAGAGCAATCACGCGTAGTGGAAGGTCTTACCCTACTCCTGGGCCTCCTTACAATTCGTCAGAAACTCCTCCCAGAGGAACTGTGCCCAGTTGAATTGTACCCCCTCTGCACATTGTTTGGCCAGTGCGATGATCGTTGTTGGTACCTTGTTGCCACGACATTTTCTCATCACTTTTCCTACCAATAGCTAGGTGGCTACGCGCACCCCTTTGTCTTGAATGCTAGTAATGATGTAGCCCCTTTTCTTTTTCTCCAACTTGTATTTCTTCTTCATGGCCTCTACAAGCGCCAAGTCACTGCTTTTTCCAGCTATTTCCGCGAGGTCCCTCCAAGAAATCCTATGAATAAGCTTTGTCGTGATGGGAACAGGCTCCTCCAACCATAAGTACCCATCGTGCACTAGGCAAAGCAATTTCCTGATGACAAATATCATGATTGGTGTCCGGTGAAAGTGTGGAATCCATAGTAAGTGGAATAGCCTGGCCTCCTCCACCCCACGCAGCCATTTCCGTGGTTGTAGCACTGTAACTGACCCCTCCTTGCTTTGTTTCATGAGTTGGCTAGTCTCAAAATGTGGGAACTTTTCACTGTCTGCAAGGTCCCAATCTTCAAATTTCATCATGGGCATGCAACCTAGGACTGAAACCTCAAACAAAATCCCATATGGGAGGAGTGGGGTTTCGAGTGCACTCTTAACGACATCCAAATCCTTAGGTACTTTTTCTTTCCCTCTCTGTGGGGGCCTATTGGATAGTTTTGCTGTAGCGCGCACTGGCTGAATGTCTTCCTCCATTTCTTCATCTAGTTCAATCTCTTCTACGAAGGCACATAAATATTCCTCCTCATCATATGTCTCAAGATTAACCGTCTTACCCTTGTCTTCCATAGACAGTTTACCAAACCGCGGATTTCACGGAGACATGCAGACTAGTCCTACTACCCGTGGATCCTTTTTGGGCCTCAGTGTCCGGGGTGATTTAGGAATTTCTGGTGCATCCCCCATGGGTAGCGTAGGGATCTTCCTGGCTCCCTTGACTATTGACATCACTCTGTTCAGGAAGTCCTGCATCTCTTTTGGCAATGTCTCAAACACTGAGCTTGCTCTCAAAGCCTCTAAATTTGCAAGATCCATACCCAATTGATAGCGCACCAACTAAATTCTCAAGATGCCAAGGGTTGTTTGGTGGATAACCACCTATGATTTATAGGCCTTTTTTAATTCAAATTCGACCATTCCCCCTTCATTCGTCTCATTAATGTGATATTAGCAGCATATCATCCCAAATCTAGTTCTGACTTCATGTATTAATTGCCCGTCGCCCGCTCCTCGTTGTCTTAACTTGGAAATCTTGTCATGAACAATGACACCAACAGTCACTTCCCAACCTACCCGCACGGCAGTGCAGGCCCCCATGCACAAGCACAACCCCTATGACATACTGATCCTGCGGGCAACCTCCTTATCACGTTGCTCCCATACAGACTCTTTCATAGTCCCATGCTCTCTTTCAACTGCTTTGAGTGCTGAGACTATGCTCTCTATGGATAATCAGGTGGTCGCACCACCTATGTGAGGCTTCAATGCACCTTCCTCCCTAGTCTGGGCACTCCTCAATTTCCCTCATGACAGTCAGCGCCGTGCATTCTTCCTTATGTGGTGCACTCCCCTAGTTACTTTATCTAGTAATGTGCGGTCGAAGCCATGGTAGCAGAGCCACAAATTCTCAGCAAAAATATTTTAATGCAGTGGTATTTCGGCCCATATCTTGTCCTGTCATTCTTAGTTTATTGATGTGGCATGCTTGCGTGAATTCGGTTTCTAGTTCTTTGATTTCTACATCTATTAGCATGCTTTTCTTCCTTGGTCATACCCGATCTTTGAGTTCGCGAAACTTATGGTTCCCCCATCAAATGGCTTCCTGATTCTGCATATGTTCGACCACGCACGACTGCATAATTCCCTCATCCTGGTCCCCACGTATTATTCCAACTATGTGAGGATTCCTTCCTCCCAAAATTATGGCCTCGACTCTGCCCGTCATCTTTGGGATCATCTCCGCAGTCAGATTCTTGTACACGGCCCTAGAGGCCCATCAGACCGCTGGTACGTGTAGGTCCCAATCAGTTCGTCTTCCCTAGTGAAACTTGTTCAGGATCCCACATATCTTCTTGAATTCTTCTACGTGGAACGTTTGTGGTGTGGATCGCTTTTCCTGCTACTGTGTCTGGTACCAATTTTCGATCCTTAGTCTGGGGTATGTTTATGTGGACTACATAGCACACATCTGCACCCAACGACTTAGGTCGGCACGCAAGCTGCTTCATCCTGGATGTTCAGCTCTCATTTGTCACTATGGGCTTCCAAATCGTAGGCGCATCCACCTTCTACATTCACGCCAGTTTACAACAGTCTCTTAATGTGTACTCCACCATCATGTGGGTGTTGTGTACAATGCCCATTCCAGTGCCATACCGTTGCTGTTCTGGTACTGCACTTTCAAATTTCTCCAGCAATTCATCCACCGTTATCGCTCCATCATATGTTGGCAGTTCCCTTGCCTCTATCGTTATGCAATGCAGTGATCTAATCATCATGTTGCAATTCAGCGTTGTCACTTTGTGCAACCGGTACTGCCAACACTCTACTTCTTCATCTGAATCCAAAGTACAGGAGCTGTTGCGCTCCCATGAGATTATCCCATCTACAGTTGGATTCATCCGATCCTAGTCTCGCACTATTATCTGGTAAATACAATCTATCTCATCATCGTGCACTGGTTCAGTGTAGCGTGCTCCTTCGGCTAGGTCTAGCGAGACTACTACGCGTAGTGATTTCTTTTCGAATATCATCTTCCGCTTCTTCAGGTTGATGACTCCATTCATATCAGTGGCCTAGCCTATTCCTAACAATGTGGGATAGGGATTTTTGTCATCAAAAATCTCTATTACTTCAAAATCCGTCTGTGTGATCGTGCCTTCAATATCAACTATTACCCTCTATAACCTCCCCATGGGCAAAATCTTTTATTGGTTCTCCATTCGTAATTGAATAGGGGACCACTGCAATGCGGGCCTGCCCATGCATTCCCATGTTTTCTTCAGTAACAGATTCGCGTCCAACCCTAGGTCTAGGATTACCTGATACATTTCGTACTCACCAATCTGCACCATCAATCTCATTTCCCTCCCAGTGCACAATGCATGCTTTCCCAGTTTCCGGACTACACAGAGTTCTCTTGACCCTGTGCACCTGGTGATTAGCTCCTGTATTCCCTTAACTACCTTGTTGTCACGCAACAGTTTCATGCATGTCTCAAGAAAGGTAGTAGGCATTGAAGAATCCATTCCTGGCTCTGGCTGATCCTTACTACCTGAAGTGGATGCCTCCATGAAGCTCTTCTCAGCTTCCATGAACGTCTCCTTTGCACGTTCTAAGTCAAACTCAGGTTCCTTTACAGGAGCCTTGCGAACTCATGTATCTTCCTCTGGCTGCTTCCCCTTATCCTCCCCCGTGGTTGTGCCACTTCTGAGCATCATGTTCACATTTGGGTCTTCTTCACATGATTCAGACCTCATCATTTGGATATTCTGGGTCGGAGGAGGTTGAAATACCCCTTTTCATGCATCTGTGTGATCAACGTAGGACAATCTATGGTTTCATGATCAAACTGAGCGTAGTACAAACATGATATCCTTGTTGGGTTGGTACAATCGTGGGCATAGTGCCCTGGTCCTCTGCAATTGTAACAAATTAACTATCTGCGGCCCCTTCCTTGTCCCATTCCTCCTCATCCTCGACCTCGCCCCTGAAATCCAACATGCGCCATCCCTGTAGCTGGGCCGAGGGCTCGCATTTCTGTCTGCATCCTATAAGCTAGGTTTCAATCCATCATTAGCTCGTAGCTATGACAAGTGCACTCATCGTGGCCTATCGACCTATATAAATTACAAAACAACTGTTGGGGAGTCTGTATATACTTCTGCAACAAATGACAATTGTCTGTCATGAGTTTTCCTCCTATCTGACAAATCGCATAGCATAATGCGGGTGTCGCACTCAGCCCTGCCTGTGCCTCTAGTCTCAATGGAATTGGTCACCCTCTTGCCAAGTAGTTCGCGAATACTGGATAATGATCCTTGTCATAGCCCTGGCCTTTGCATTTTATGCACCAAACATCCTCACACGCCTCTGGCTGTGGTGCCCTATCTTGCTTCAAACTCTGCATTTCTAGGCATAGATTCTGTAGTTGTGCATGGATTTGTTGAACTCCCAACCCAGGGTCTTGTATCAGGGTCTCATGCAACCTCATCGCCATTTCCAACACTTCGGCGTGGGTGGAAAGTTTCTATTGTGACAATGTCATCCTTAAGTGCAGTGTCAGGGATGCCACAAACCATGTGCAATGCTGGGTATCTACTAGCATCATATTGGCCTTGCAGATCGTATTCTTCAGCCGCTGATCTAGATCCCAGGGGGTCTCTCTTGGAAGCATTACGATCTATTTAAACCCAATGATTCACTGTGTCTCTGATTTCAGCCGCTAAATTCTCTGTTCAACCCATTATGGATCTCTACTATCCCTATGTTTGGGTGGTCATTAGAGTGCTTGATATACCATGTCAATGCGTGATCTTGCAGTGCGCTCTCCAATGTAGCCTTCTTAATGTTGTCATCCATGACCCCTTGCACTTCCAACACTGTTCTTATCATGAACTAGAACTGGTCCGGATCTTCATTCCTGACACCTCTGAATATGGGTAGTTTGATTGTGCTCCCCATGGTAAACTGTGGGGGTGGTGGAGGTGGAGTGGGTGGAGATGGAGGTGAGGGAGGTGAAGCTGGTGGTGGCATGGGTGGAGGTGGAGTGGGTGGAGATGGAGGTGAGGGAGGTGAAGCTGGTGGTGGCGTGGGTGGAGGTGGTAACTGCGGAATGCACTACCTTATCAAACTAACCACACTTCTTGGAGAGACCTGAGTGAGCTCCTCCTCGCTCTCTCGTGAAGGTGAAATTAAGGGACTGTTTTCTAATTCCCCGCTACCTTTGTAGATCTTTCCACTCTGCGTCATCCCAAACATTAATGTATTTGCATAACCCGCTTTTCACATAATAACCTCTTAATCCATGTATTCAAATATTTAATATACTTACCTCGTGGTCCCTTGAGAAAACGCCATTCTGCTTCGTCGTAGCTCACAGTCGTGTCTACTGCGAACTCAATGATGAATCCCCCTATTATCCGATCGAGCCAATGTCCACAGCTTGTGCGATCTTATCTTTTGATGCACAAATTCTGAAGTCCACACTATTGGTTGGTCGAGCCTACACCTTCCCTGGCTGTCGGCAACCTCGCAATCCACTCATACAGTTCAGAAGGAAAGGATGTAAAGAAAATCTCGTGGATTTACATATACATCTAGTGATCCAGCCACCTTTTCTCAGATACTAGCGGAGTTCTATTTTCCTGTGTCGCGAACTCATGAATCTTCTTATCCAACCACTCTTCAATTTCCTTCTTTATTGGGTTCCAGTGGCATGACATCAGACATCCCTTAGGAAGATCCCGGTCATGGCAAAAAAACCGTTTGTTGGCTACATGGGGCTTGACCCAAGTTCAATAGTGAGTTTAGCTAAGAAAATCCTGGTACTACTAGCCCTTTTGGCAACAATCTGTGGAGCACGGACTAAGGTCTCACCCATAGTAGTATGGGTGGGTGTTGGAACAAAGTCTCTGCACCCTAGGGATGTCTTGATGAAGGTTTTGGAGGTTCGCGTTCCTAACCTGCACGTTGCGCTGCCCCACACAGCGTTCTATCCTTCGCAACTCGTGCATACCTTTGTATTATCCTGATCCCAATTCTTACTGTGTTATTATATTAGTGCTTTAACTTAGTTTGTGCGGGCCCAATATTCTTATTACTTATTCACTTTCAGATAAGTGTGTGTAACCAAAAACAATATAAATGCATAAAGATAACTAGAACATAGAAATACAGATCTACAAACAGATGCACAATATTCTGAATCAACGTTATCTTTATTAATAATCCTTTCCAAGTTCATTTCACTACAGACCCGACTCCGCCCTGCACACTTAGCTGCAGGGATCTGCGCATTCAGCTGCAGACTCTACTAGGCCTCTACGCACTCAGCTGCAAAACCTCTTCCTACTACTACGACCCAATACACTTCAGATCCACTTCTATCCTCTAACCATGCCTTCGCATCTATATATTACTTGGTTACCAAAAACTATCTTTACACTTAGAGCCTCACTCTATTTATCCAATCCCATGGTCCGCAAACCATGGGTAAGCCGACACAACTTTACATTAAATTACATTATTTTAGGGTGGACAACCCTATGACTCATCCTAAACTTTCACGCTCCGCGCCTGCATTTAGCAGAGTCTTTACATCACATTGACCAAAACTCAGGCTTTAAGCCCCAAAACCCTGCTATGGGGGGCTTCGCTGCCCAACAATTACCTTTGTTAAAGAGTCTTTTTTGTGTTTGGGTGTCCTTATGCAAATGACTTTTGGTTCTTGTGTCTAAGGTTGTTTTCATTAGTGTCGAATTGAGTAGATACTATGAAAGTCACTTAAGTTTCATTTGACAAACAATAGATTACAAATTGATTATCTCATTTGAATTGAAAGGGAGCATTTTCTTTGAATTTGTGTTTCGAAAAGTGAAAGTGAAAGTTTTTGTCTTTTCAGAGTTTTCAAAGCGTTTTTTGTTGCATTCCAATCATTAAAGTGAAATAGATTTTCATGTTTGTTGGCTTGCTTGCATTCTCTTTTACTTTATGCATTAGTTTCAACTGATTGCACTAAAGTGAAAAGAAAAACCATCATTAGATCTTAAGTTAGTTTTTCTTTAAGGTTTGTTTCGGCATTGCATTTTCTTATCATATGAAATATTATATTTCATGTTTCCCATTTAGAATTTGATATTGTCGTTGATGCGTTGTTACTTGTTTGATGCATGAGTTGAGTGTTTCTCTTCCCTACATAGATAGATTTCATTGAATTGAAGGATTTCATTTCATCATTTATTTGCATTTTTTAGGAACAGGTAACATCATTAAGGCCTTGAAATCAAAAGATAATTCCAAGATCAACTTTAAAATATATCAATTAATCTAATGAGAATTTGAAACATTAATGTTCATACTCATTTCTCTAGGCTAAAGACGTGTTCCAACATCTATAAAACTTAGCAGTTGGCATTCACTTCGGCATTAGACAGCGCTAGCACGGACTTGTGCTCCCCGTACCGTTGCGTATATAAAGGGAGACCCTCATAGGTTGAAAACCTTTATCCATGGGAAATCAAGTCTATCGCCCTATAAACGTGATACACCGGACAAAGCATTTGGTGAGATTGCCTACATGTACGCCAAGTCATTGGTAAATTTATTTGTTGAGGTGTATATTGCAATTCATGGTTACTTGGTACTCCTTTTTCCTAGAGTTACCTAAATGGTCATTTTGATATTTTATGACTCTTTAAATTTGAAAATATCATCAAGAAAATTGTCCTTTCAAGCTCGCTAAACCATCGAAAGTTACTAGAGTCACCTTTTCGTCCTTTTCTTGACTCTTAAAAGATGAAAAGGAAAAGTTTTTGTTTCTAAAAATAACTACCCACGATAAACATGTCGAACCCAAGCAGTTGCTTCTTGGACCCATATTGAGTAATTCCCTGGTAATTTCAAGATTGTTAAAAATCCCTCAACGAATCTCCTTTCCTTTCCTTCTTTTGAGAGGAAGTCATTGCGGCTGAACCATTGAGTCCATCTCATAGTTCCCCTTCATTGTTTGATACTGAAGGGTCCTCCTAAAGAGTTCATCTAGAGCTTCCTCAGTCACTTGAGGATCAAGGTTTTGAACTTAGGATTATTCCAAGTATCCAACCCTTGTCCTATCATCCACCTCCATTGGATTCCTGGTCACGTCAAGAATATGATCCTGATACCTCTAATAATCCTATTCAAACCCCTGAGAGTCCGTAGACTCCCGAGAGTCTGCAGAGGCTTGTTATTTATTCATCTAATCCGTTATTTTATTTTGTTGTGGTATCTCCTCAGCATCCTTACAGTCCTTACGATCAGACTGGTATTCCTTTGGAGTTATCTCCTCGCACATCTTGAGTTCCTTGTCACCAATTGTTTCCATTTATGGAGTTAGAAGGTGAAATCCCAACCTCTTCTCTGGGTCATTTGGAAGTTTCCGCTACCCATACTCCTCATATTGATGATGAACAAGGATATGAATTTCCTCCAGAAGGCTTTCCCTATACAAGAAGAGTCAATTTGTCACTTTCCCTGAAACTAGTGGACCCATGTTGCCACCTGGTTATACAAACTTAGCTCAGTTATTTTCAGGTACTCCTAGTGCTTCATCATTTTATCAAAATCCCATTTGGTCTTCAAATTCTATTCCTACATCTGGTCCGTTCATTCAAAACGTGACCTCTTGAACTTCTATACAAACTACTATCACATCAGTTCTTGTTCAACCTACGATTTTGTTGCAGCCTATCTCATCATTTCAACCAACTCTTCCAGTACAACCGACTGTTTCAGGCCAGGTTTCAGTTAGTTCTTCTACCCCTCCATCAAGTGGACAGAATGTGCCACAACCTTGGGGTAGGATTCGAATACTCCTCTTGTGTCAAGTGAAACCAATGTGAGTGGATTAAAAAATCACATGGTTGGATTTAATCAACCTTATTGTGGTAGTATTCCTAACCCTATTGGTCCATCTAGGTCAGGAAACATCCAATATCTGCAACCTTATATGGCTCAGATTCCACTCCAACAGGCTTATGTCCCATATGGTTTGCAAGCCCCGATTAATCTATCTTACATTCCTCAAGCAAGAGCTTATGGTCAATCCACTATTCCTGGTGGATATGATCAGATTCAATTCGAGAATTATCAATACCCACAGGGTATATCCCGAGGAACTATCCAGCATCCCTTGCAGCAGCAAGGGAAGACATTGAAATAACAAGGGAAACTGTTATAGCAGCAGGGGCAACCTTTGTCGTAGTCTTAGCAACCTTTGCAGTTGCAAAATCAGTTTGTTCAGCAGCCTACCTAATATTTGTCCTCACAAGGCCAACCTTTGTAGCAGCAAGGTCAACCTTTACAGTAGAAAAGTCAACATTTGCAACAATAAGGTCAACCTTCACAGTAGCAAGCTTTATATGTGTATCAACAAGGTCAACCTTTGCAAGCCCAAGGTCAACCCCTGTAGTAGCAGGGTCAATCTCCTTTTGTCCAGGGTCAACAGGTTCAACAATCTTATAACCTATATGTCGCATGTAATGTTTATCAGCTGCCTATGGTAGGTCAATATCAAACCTACCCTGGACCAAATCCACCTTATGGTCAAGGTAACCTTCATTCGGGACAAAATCAGGTCCCGTATGGACAAAATCCTCCACTGTGGGGGGGAAATCCTTACTAGCAAGGATGGAAACCGCAATTTGGTTCTCCTCAAAGACCCTATATGTCGTTCAACATGAAATTGTCACTCTTGGCTATGTTGGAGTTGCCTGATGTCTCAAGGCTCACAAATGATCCTATTCTTCATTCGCCTTACTAGGCTCTAGTTCCAACAAAAATTTCAAGCGATTTCCCTAAATTCAAGGGGAAGTTTAAGGAGGACTCGCAAGCCCATGTGATGACATATCACCTATGGTGCTCCTCCAATTCATATGTCGATGATTCTATCTGTATTCGCTTCTTTCAGAGAACCCTCATAGGTGCTTCCGCAAAATGGTATATCGACTTGACTCGAGGTACCTATGCTGATTTCAACTCTCTGACTATGGCTTCCCCACCCACTTCCAATTTCCAGTTCGGTATGAAATTGGAACTCATTATATTACATCCCTTAAGCAAGAATGGCCTCATCAAATTTGAGATTTTTGATGAGTTGTTGACAGAATGGTTCACAAAATCATTTGTTAACAAGATTGCTAAGGACATAGCTATGGGTGGATGTGTTAATCAAGAGAAAGCAATCACCCATGCCCATTATCTAGACTTAGTCTATTCACAATCTGGCATGTTGTATGAGATGTTTCTTGATGCTCCGAGACCATCTTCAGATCTTAAAACATCAAAGTCTCCTGATGCACCACCTGTTGATGGTGTGATTGGTTCTGTGTCTTAGACTTCCATGAAAGCGTCTTCGAAGCAGAAATCTGTTTCAAGCACTAGCTCCAAAAATCCTTCAAAAAATTCATCCAATCCTAGTAAAACCTCTGAGGTACATGTTGTTCAATCTACCGTAGCAGATAAGGCCTCCAAATGTAAGAAAAAGGTAAAAAATAAAGCCAAAGCCGATGCCCCAAAATAGGATCCACCTAAGTCACCTGCTGATGATGCTTCTAAGAGAAAGTCGAAATATCCTTGCCTCATCTATGAGGAATATTATTACACCAAGGATTGTCCCCGACATTCTAAAGTTAACCGCTTGTTTAAAGGGGCTCCGGTTGTTTTAAAAGAGCCTTTTCCATCTCACCAGATGCAGTTGGTAGACCAACTGCAATCCTCTGCCTCCTCTGGTTCCCAAGTTTTCATGAGGCAAGGTTCATTGCCTATCTCGATCATGTTGGAAATAATACTAAGAGGGGGGTGAATCAATATTATCAGATCAATAATTTTATTTCCCAAACAGATTTATATACGCTACTTCAGTGAAGTGAACTAGCGTGTACATGTGACTGTGCTTAAAGAAACCAACGTATATGCAGAGAACTTGTGATTTAGATAGTTTATCATGTGTTGAGCTTAAACCAGTATATCAGAGATTTATTAGACAGTGCAATAAAATCAGAATAAAGCATCACACATAAGCAACACACATGAACACCAAGAATTAAGGTGGAAACCTAATGTGGGTAAAAACCACCTGCTGTTATCGTCTCTGCCTTCTTTTAATAATAAGAAAATCTGTTTACAATCTTATACTAGTGTAGACTCATACCAGTACATAGGCTTCTACCTGCAGAAGGTTACAACCTTCTATCATTCTCCATCTTCTACTGGAAGGGAGCTACAACACCCTAGCTCTTGTACTAGCTGATATGTTTACTAGTACGTAGGCATCAACCTACAGAAGAATACAACCTTCTTTATTCCTCCAGGGACCACGTTTCATAACTTTTCAGACTAGATACTCCTAGATCACAACACCACAAGCTGAAGGCCACGTTTCATCAAATTTTCACACTAGACCCATCAATGCCTTTTAAACTTAAACTACATCAACCAATATTTAGTTAATCTGAACAATCAGGTTACTGACACCAGAACATTGCGCTGAACCCAGTACCCTACATCATCATCTAGAACTAGCTGTAACCTCAAAGATCATGCATTAGAGTGTATACGCTACTTGGTTGAACCCAACCTGCAAGTATACGCTACTTCTTTTAACCCAACCTACGTATATCTCTAAAGATACTGAATCATACACTTCTGAACCACAGACTATACCAATCAGTGACATTCTAAAGATCTATTGTCATATTACAGAGTTCAAAACATATAGTAGCATGGATCACCCTTCCTTTTTAATCAATCAATAAATCAGACTCAATATCCTTATATAATAGTTCTACGTTTAGATCTAAGAGGATTCCATTGACAGAAAACAGTAAAACAACAAAATTCAATCAAATAGATCAGTCAGATCTGAACAGAAGCTTTTCTTTTTGTGTGCGCTACTTGGAAGAGTTGAACCTACTTGTACACGCGCTTTGGCCGAGACAAACCTACATACAGATCTGCAAATTTTGACTCAGAACTTTGCTGCAATTCTAGACTTTAGACAAACCTAGATCATGATAGATACCAAATAGAACAGGCGCAAAACATCAGATCTGGTCACAACCAATATTATATCATTCAAGAATAAGTCATTTCAAGTCTCATGATTCTTGATCCAATGTTGAACTCAAGGTGCACATGAATATTTCAGATCCAGTCCCAAACATAACCCTGCAACATAATATATACTTTAGACAGAAGTATTCCTTAGAATATCATTGCTTGCACACCTTGGCCTAATGATCTTCTTCTCCTTATATACTCTTAGGCCTTTCTCAATACCTTGGACCAAAACCACTTAGGACCAATACCTTGGACCAAATGCCTCGAACCAATTACCTTGGACCAAAATACCTTGGACCACAAACTTGGTTTTCCAACATGTACGCACTTTTCCTCCTGTGAAAGTGCATGTATATGTTATACGCTACTTTTGTTTTGTTAAACTACGTGTATACGTGCCTTGGACAAAGTGAACCAACGTATACCTTCTTCATTCTTTGGAGTCTGATCTATAATCCTTTGTTGTTGACTTGCTGCACTGTGAACTTTCATCTGAGTGAGTTGCCATCAAGGACAACACCTATATCATAATGTCAACAATCTCCCCCTTTGGACTTGATGGCAACAAACAACACCAAGACACTCTCCCCCTTTTACATCAAGGGAAAAGGGCGGACCAAGATATTCTCTCCCCTATGTTGTTCATGCTCCCCTTGAGTACATGTTGAATTTTCTGATTGAGCTCCCCTTTGTACATGCTAAGATCACTGAAACTGCCCATGCTCCCTCTGAGCACAAGCAAAGTCTGCGAAAATATTCTCCAAAAAAAAACATGACTCTATAACTCAACTATGTGAGTATGACCTTCCTATCACCAATGACTCATACATACATTCATCTCCCAACCAAGTGGGGATATACCAAATTTGACTCATCCACCCAACCAAGTGGGGATATACCAATTGTTTATACATGACAGAAATATAATTACATCATCCATCTCATGCAAAGTGGGGATACAAATTACATCATTTATCCAATAGGACTCATTCAAATGTATGAGAAGACATATCACACCCTAGAATTTTACATGACTTAAGCAACAAAAGGTATAAATATCTGAAGCCATAGCTAGACTCACCAACCATAATGCCAACAATGCAGAATGCGAGTGAAGGCTAATGCTCCCCTTGAACCTGTGCTACCTGTGCATTGTTAATAAGTCAATGATTGAGGAATCTTTTTCAGTTAGATAAAAATTAATGAACAGAGAAAATCAATAGACTGTAATCATCAACATCAGACAGAGAACCCATATCAGAGCCTGCCCCACTGTTTTTCTTGTTTGAAAAACAATACGCTCCCTGATCCATAGAAACCTGCATGTGTACGTGACTAAACTTCATGAAACACACGTATAATAACTTTTCTCTGAAAAATTAGATTTAATAGCAGGATGATACAACAATTACTCCCAAATTTTGTCTTAGATATTCAAATGTTTCTCTAGGTAGTGGTTTAGTGAATATATCAACAACCTATTCTTTGGAGGGAACATACTCCAATTTGACTTTTTGTTCAAGCACTTGTTCATGTAGAAAATGGTATTTGATGGGCATGTGCTTGGTCTTGGAGTGCATGACTAGATTCTTTGAAATAATGATGGCACGTGTATTATCACAAAGAATGGAGATGGGTGGAGTATATATGATCTGAATGTATTGCAAGGTTTGCATCATCCAAAGTAGTTGTGTGCAGTAAGATGCAACAACCACATATTCTGCTTCAGCTGTAGATAAAGCAATTGTACTTTGTTTCTTGCTGAACCAAGACACTAACCTGGAACCCATATAGAATGCACCACCACTAGTGCTTTTTCTGTCATCAACACTTCCTGCCCAATCTCCATCTGTATATGCATGAAGAGTAAGATCTGCATCTCTAGGATACCATAAACCAAAGTCCTGAGTTCCTTGAAGATATTTGAAAATTCTTTTGATTGTCTAAAGGTGTGATTCCTTTGGATTTGTTTGGAATCTTCCAACTATTCCTACTACATGCATGATGTCAGGTCAGGTACCTGTTAGATAAATCAAACTGCCAATCATGGATTTGTAAGTTGGTTGATGTACTGTTGTTGATTCATCATTTGATCTGACACTGCATCCTATTACCATTGGGGTACATACAGGTTTAGAATCTTCCATTCTGTACCTTTTCAAGTTCTATTTGAGATATTTGGTTTGTGAAAGAAAAATACCATCTTTATTTTGTTGAACTTGTAGACCAAGAAAATAGTTAAGTTCACCAAGCAAGGACATTTCAAATTCTTGTTGCATTAATGAAGAAAAATTCTAACTCATGGATTCTTCATTGCTACCAAAAATGATATCATCAACATAAACAATAATAATTAGGAATTTATCTGTTTCAATCTTTGTATATAGATTGATATCTGTTGTACCTTTTGTAAAACCTTATTGGTGTAGATATTTGTCAAGGTGGTAATACTAGGCCCTTGGTGCCTATTTCAGACCATAGAGGGCCTTTTCGAGTCTGCATACAAGTTTTGCATCATTTCCAAGAATGAATCCTTCTGGTTGTTCAATATAAACTTCTTCTTCTAAATATCCATTCAGGAAGGCTGATTTTACATCCATTTTGTATACTTTGAATTTCTGAAAGCTAGAAAGAGCAAGAAACATCCTTATGGATTCAATTTGGGCAACCGGTGCAAAAGTTTCTTTAAAATATATACCTTCCTGTTGAGCATACCCTTTACAAACAAGTCTGGCCTTGTTTCTAATGAATTCTCCATTTTCATTCAGAGTGTTTTTGAATATCCATTTAGTTCCTATAATATTTTTATCATGAGGTCTAGGAACTAATTCCCAAGTATCATTTTTTTTCAATTTTCTCAAGTTCTTCATCCATGGCCTTGACCCAACATTCATATTTTCATGCTTATTTTACATTTTGAGGTTCAGTGGAGGATAGTAATGCTATATAGCTTGAGATCCCTATAATAGTTCTTCTTCTTTGTACACCTGCCTCTTTTTCCCCTAAAATTTGAGTTTCTAGATGATTTTTCTTAACATACCTGGACGTAGTCTTTTCTTCTACCATTATCTCTTATTTTGGTGCTTCATTGGTTTCTTCTTCAATATGATTTTGATTTGATGTGGGAAAATAATCCCCATCTTCTTCATTGTCATAATCTTCTATTGATTCTATCTGTTTTGGATTTTTGCATTCTTCCTCAACTACAACATCAATGCTTTCAATAATTTTTCCAAGTCTTTTATTATAACATTTATATTCTTTACTTCTGGAAGAATAACCAAGAAGAATACCTTCATCTGCTCTGAGTTCAAACTTACCAAGTTTTTCATCAATCCTTTTGATATAACATTTGCTTCCAAAAACTTTAAGGTATTTTACAGTAGGAGTCTTACCATACCAAAGTTCATGTGGAGTTTGAGTGTTGTTGAGAATAGTTATGGCAGCAAATGCAACTTTACCCTAGAAGGTTGCAAGAGTTCCAGATTCATCTAGCATAGCTCGAGCCATTTGTTGAATTGTTTTGTTCATTATTTCAACCACACCATTTTGTTGAGGAGTCCTTGTGGTGTAGAATTTCCTTTTTATTCCATGTTGTTCACAAAAGTCAAAGAATTCATCCGAGGTAAATTCCCCTCCTCAATCAGATTTGAGACATTTGATTTTTCGATCTGATTCATTTTCACCAAAGATTTGAAGGCTTGGAACTTTTCAAAAGATTCATATTTATGATTTAGAAGACCTATCTAACACATTCTGGAAAAATCATCAATGAACAAAATAAAGTATTCTTCTCGACGAGGTGACTTTTTCCTGAATGGTCCACATAAATCAGTATGGACAAGTTCAAAAGGCTTACTAATTGACCCTTCCTTTTCGATGAAGTGAACTCTGGTTTTCTTGCCGATTTGACATGGTTTACATATAGTATTTTCTGGGATGTTGATATATGGAAGATCATGAACAACCTTGAATCTGCATGCTTTTCTTATTTGACAAAAGCTTAGATGTCCCAATCTTCTATGCCACAGCCGGTTTTCATCATTTTTTCTTAGATAGCATTGTTGTTGTCCTCCCTTGATAAGTTGTTTGGAGTTCTTGTACCTTTGATAACGGTCTCTCTTGTAACAAGCTCACGAACAACACATCCGTTTGATAGAAAAACCACTTCATTTCCATGATCACACATTTGACTAACACTCAACAAGTTATGCTTTAAACCATCTACATACATAAGATTTCCAGCTTTAACCTTTTCTTTCAAGAAAACATAGCCTTTACCTTTTATGATAGCAGGAGTTTCATTTCTAAATGAGACATTCTTTTCCTTTTCTAAGGCATTATATGATTGAAATTTTTCTTTGTCACCTGTCATGTGTTTTGAGCATCCACTGTCAATGTACCACTGATTTTCTAGTCCTTCTACATACAAGGCTATACCACATCTTTTTGTTTGAGATTCTTTCCTTCTCCATATCTTGGGATCTAATGGAGTTTTCTCCTTTTGAGATGTTTGCCGAAATTTTCTCCTGCATTCAGATTCTTCATGACCAAAGTTGTTACAGATTGAGCATTCTATTTCATTTTCAAGAAAAGAAAAGTTATTATAGGAATTTTTCTTGATCCCTGTTACATTCCTTTGATTTCGTGCTTCTCTAGTCATGATGGTTTTGTAAGAAACACATTCATCAGTTTTGTGTCCAAAATTATGACATGAAAAACATTGCCCATTAAAGAAGTTCATGCGACTATCGAATCTATTGACCTGGTGATTGTAATTTCTATTGATATTCATATTTGGAGCAAATTGAGTATGATTTACCTGAGGTTGGTTGTGGATTCTATTCATCCATGGAGTAAATTGAGTCAGATTTACCTAGTGATATACTTTATGCCTTTGCTGACGATTGTCATATTGTTCACTGGTCTTTGCTGCATCAAGATATCTTTTGGTAGAAGTTGATTGCTTTTGTGATTGAGATGCTTCTTCAGTATATCCAAGACCTGTCTTTATCAAAGGAGAACGATGAAATTTGATAATTTCATTTAAATTTTCTGATCCTTTAGCAAATCTAAGATTGAGAGATTTTGTTTTCTCAAGATCCTTTCTTAGACCCACAATTTCACATTCTAGTTTTTCATTGTGTTTTCTTTTTCAGCAAGTTGGTATGTCAAGGTATCTATAATCATATTCTTTTCTTATAAATAGATTTTGATTTTAGATATTTCTTAATGATGGTCTTCCTGTTCTAAAGCATCCCAAAAATTATCATCATCATAAGCCATGAGAAGTCTGTAATCTTGTCTAGTTTCATCTTCATCACTATTAGATAAACCATCGCTATCTTCATGAGTATAATCACTCCTTTTGTTCACAACTTGTTTTCTATTCCCTTTTTCATATTCCTTTCCTTTTCCAAATTTATCTTTATGAGGACATTTGGCAACATAATGACCGACTCTACCACAAGAAAAGCATTTGAAGGGTGACTTACCTCTAAACCTTCCAGAACCCCGTTGAAGCTTTTTGACAAAGTTTATCTCATCTTCTTCTTCTGAAATATGTCATGATTCATTGTGTTCTTCCTTTCCTTTTGCTAAAGCTTTGAATGTGGCTTCTCTCATATCTGATGGTCCTCCTTTTCTCATCTCAAAGGCAATTAAGATTCTGTGAAGTTGCGTCATAGTGATGTTCTGTAGATCCTATTTTTCTTCTATGGCAGACACTTTGGATTAAAATTTAGCAGACAAGGATCTCAAAAATTTTTCAACTAAGGTAACTTCCTTAATTTATTCACCAAGATTCTTCATACAATTGACAAACTCATCTATACGTAGGAAGTAACTAGCTATACTTTCATCACTATGCATCTTAAGAGTTTCATACTGAATTATGAGAGTTTGAAGCTTAGCACGTTTTACCTTAGAGTCTCCTTCATAGCTCAGAACGATTTTACCCCATATTTCTTTGGCTGATTTGAGCTGCATGACTTTGAAAAACTCTAATTGTGACAGACTTCCCAATAAAGTATTGGCAACTTTGGCATTGGTTTGATATTTCTTTTTACTGGCCGTATCTATAGGAATTTCTGTTGGAAATGTATATTCTCCTTCCACAATTTCCCAGACATTTGTTCCAAGCGATTGTAGATAGGTTGTGGTTCTTATTTTCTAATAAACAAATTTTCTCCCATCGAAGATTGGCGGTTTGATGGATCCCATGCTTTCTTGATTATTCATGTTGATGGATCTCCCTTCAAGCAATCAAGCTTCTTCTGAAGGACTTGCTATAATACCAATTGTTGAAAATAATACTAAGAGGGGATTGAATCAGTATTATCAGATCAATAATTTTATTTCCGAAGAAGATTTATATATGCTACTTCAGTGAAGTGAACTAGCGTGTACATGTGACTGTGCTTAAAGAAACTAGTGTATATGTAGAGAATTTGTGATTTATACATTTTATCATGTGTTGAGCTTAAACAAATATATCAGAGATTTATTAGACAGTGCAGTAAAAGCAAAATAAAGCATCACACATAAGAAACACACATGAACACCAAGATTTAAGGTGGAAACCCAATGTGGGTAAAAACCATCTGCTCCTGTCATCTCTGTCTTCTTTTAATAATAAGAAAATATGTTTACAATATTGTACTGGTGCAGACCCATACCAGTACATAGGCTTCTACCTGCAGAAGGTTACAACCTTCTTTTGTTCTCCATCTTCTACTTGAAGGGAGCTACAACCTAATAGCTCTTTTACTAGCCGATATGTTTAGTAGTACCTAGGTCCCAACCTACAGAAAGCTACGACCTTCTTTCCTCCTCCAGGGACCATGTTTCATAAATTTTCAGACTGGATACTCTTGGATCACAACACCACAAGCTAAAGGCCATGTTTCATCAAATTTTCACATTGGACCCATCAACGCATTTTAAACTTAAACTGCATCAACCAATATTTAGTCAATCTGAACAATCAGATTACTGACACAAGAACACTGTGTTGAACCCCAAAACCCTGCATCATCATCCAAAACTAGCTATAACCTCAAAGATCATGCATTAGAGTGTATACGCTACTTGGTTGAACCCAACCTATGTGTATATGCTACTTCCTTTAACCCAACCCGCATATATATTTAAAGATATTGAATCATACACTTCTGAACCACAGACTGTACCAATCAGTGACATTCTGAAGATATACTGTCATATTACAGAGTTCAAAATAGATAGCAGCATGGATCACCCTTCCTTCTTAATCAATCAATAAATCAGACTCAATTTCCTTATACAACAGTTCTACATTTAGATCTAAAAGGACTTCATTGACAGACAATAGTAAAACAACATAATTCAATTAGATAGATTAGTCAAATATGAGCAGAAGCTTTTCTTTTTGTTTATGCTACTTGGAAGAGTCGAACCTACGTATACATGCACTTTGGCCGAGACGAACCTGCACACAGATCTGCAAATTTTGACTTAGAACTTTGCTGCAATTCCAGACTTCAAACAAACCCAGATCATGATAGATACCAAATAGAACAAGCGCAAAACATAAGATCTAGTCACAAACAATGTTAGATCATTCAAGAATAAGTCATTTCAAGTCTCGTGATTCTTGATCCAATGTTGAACTCAAGGTGCACATGAATATTTCAGATCTAGTCCCAAACATAACCCTGCAACATAATATATACTTCAGACAGAAGTATTCCTTAGAATCTCATTGCTTTCACACCTTGGCCTAATGATCTTCTCCTCCTTACTACTCTTAGGCTTTTCTCAATACCTTGGACCAAAACCACTTAGGACCAATACCTAGGGTCAATACCTTGGACAAAATGTCTTGAACCAATTACCTTGGACTAAAATACCTTGGACCACAAACTTGGTTTTCCAACATGTACACACTTTTCCTCCTATGAAAGTGCATGTATACATTATATGATACTTTTGTTCTATTAAACCATGTGTATATGCACCTTGGACGAAGTGAACCAGCGTATACCTTTCTTTGGAATCTGATCTATAATCCTTTGATGTTGACTTGATGCACTGTGAACTTTCATCTGAGTGAGTTGTCATTAAGGACAACACCTATATCATAATGTCAACAGATCGATACTCGAACTAAGGACTATCAAACCACACATAAGCAGATGGTGGAGTAAGAAATCACTGATATTCCTTATACTGCTACTCCATCCAGTTCTGGTCCACTTCATATTGAGCGCCCTAACAGTGAATCTATATTCTAACCACCTATGAAGGGTATTCTTTGGAAATCATCTTATAATCTGAATACTAGAGCTACACAACACTACAATATTGTTGAGGATTTAGCTCAATCACCTTTAGCAATGTCTACCTTGGAGGTTCTCCAAACCTGTCCAACGCAACAGAAGTCATTGTTGTCTAATATAGGTGCTATTGATCCTTCCAATTCGATTCTGATTACCTTTGATCTTGAAAACCACGTTCCTGGTTTTCCACATCAAATTTCTTTTCTGATACAAGTTCTTATTAAAGGAAAGACAATCCATTGGACTATTATTGATAAAGGTGCTTCTACCTGCATCATGTTTGTTTCATGTTGGAAGGTCATTGGATCTCCTTCTCTTAACCAATCCCCAAACACCTTGGAGGCCTTTGATGGCAGAGGTTCACGTCCATATGGTATTCTCACGAACTTTCCATTTACATTAGAAGGAAAGACCATTGAATTACAAGTAGAAGTTGTAGATGTGAATCTCAACTGCAAACTTCTTCTCGGGCGCAGCTGGACCCATGCTATGTTTTCTATGGTGTCTTCTTTTTTCTACATGCTTCGTTTTCCTCACGAAGGAAACATTGTCACCATTGACAAGCTGTCTTTCTTTTCTTTTGGTTCATCGAATAGAAATGTCCCTTACGTGGGAAATATTGAGATTCCTTATGAGAGTGTGGGGGTAGGTCTCTTCACAGACTTTGCTTTAATGGGTAATTCTACTCTCCCACCTCTAAATGTTTCTTCAATCAATATGATCTCGGTTTCTACAGATCCTTAGATTATCCCTAGCCGAGATAAAATTGATTCCTTTGGCTATTCTATGCCTTTAAGTCCATTGGAGAAAAAATATCAAGAAATTGTCTTAGATTCGATGGTCACTTCAGAAATTCATATTGTTTTCAATATGAACCTGGACACTTATGTGCCATCTCCTTGGCTTGTTTCTTGGGATTCTCCGGATCCTTTGAATGAGACATTCCCCACTAATGAGAGTATCGTTGAGGTCATGTCTTTGGACGAAACTCCTTGCAATGGTCTCCATCATCGTTCTTCATTTCTTCCCAGCCTCGGTGTGATGCCTTCATGTCTTGAAGTGTTTGTTTCTCATTGCCCCACGCCTCCACTTCAAACACCTATCCTAGTGCATGAAGTCTTGTCAAAAGGCAATATGGTAAACATCACTGCTACTATGCCTCTTGACATTTCCATTAAACCTGGAATTGTCAAGAACATTAATATTGGGGTTTCCTGTTCTCCAAATGAGATCAGGGTTTACACTCAACTTTTCAAAGAATTTCGAGACGTCTTCACATGGTCATATGAGGAAATGCATGGTATTGATCCAGAAATAGTGGTGCATGAAATACCGACTTACCCTGGTGCCAAGCCTGTTTTCCAATGGCTTCGCCCCATGCACCCTCAAAACGCTGCTGCTATCAAAGCAGAAGTGGAGAAGCTTTTAAAATTAGATTTTATTTATCCCATTCCATTGACAGATTGAGTGTCCAACGTTGTCCATGTTGCCAAAAAGTAGGGCACGATCCATGTTTTTGTTGATTACCGTGATGTCAATCGTGCATGTCCAAAAGACAATTATCCCACTCCATTTATCGATCAAATCATTGACGAGTGTGCTGGGAGTAAGATTTTCTCATTCATGGATGGTTTTTCTGGGTATAACCAGATCAACATTTCACTAGTTGATCAACATAAAATGACCTTTATCTATCCCTGGGGCACTTTTTCTTATAAAAAGCTTCCTTTTGGTTTAAAGAATGCATACGCTACTTTCCAAAGAGCAATTTATTATGTGTTTCACGACATTCAACACATTGTTCAACCTTACCTCGACGACTTACAAGCCCATTCTACTAAGCATCATGACCATCTAGATCACTTAAGATACATTTTTTTGCGATGTCAAAATTATAACATCTGTCTCAATCCACACAAGTGTGAGTTTTGTGTTGAATCTGATCGACTCTTGGGTTTTGTAGTGTCCCACGAAGGTATCTGAACTGATCCTTTAAAATTTGAATCCATTGTCAACTTATCCCCCCCAACCTCATTACTACAATTGGAGAGCCTGCAAGGAAAGGTTAACTTTCTCCGTCCATTCGTCCCTAATTACACCGAACTTGAAAAGAGTTTTACTTGTTTACTTAATAAGGGCATCCCTTTCATTTGGGATGAAGCTGCCCAGAAATACTTTGATGCTTTGAAAGACATGCTTATTAGTGCTCATTTATTCCATACCCCTGATTATCGACATGATTACTTCCTATACTTGGTTGCAACTGATACTACTATTGCTATGGTGTTAGTTTAGGATGAAAACAATGGAAATGAGCACGTGGTTTATTATTTAAGCTAAAATCTTCTCGATATGCCCATGTCGAGAAGCTTTCCTTGGCAGCAGTCCATGTTGTCCACAGATTTCGACACTATATCCTTTTATGGAAAACCATAGTGAATTCTGACTGCAACCCCATGACCTATATTCTGACTCGTCAGTTACTGGGGGGGAAATACTCCAAATGGATCATTATCTTGCAAGAGTTTGATTTGGAGTTTACTACCACCAAATCCAAGAAATCACTCATTTTTGCTGAGTTGATATGTACCCTTCCGTCTGCAAGCACTTTGATTGATTTTACTGAGCAGATTTCTGATGAAACTCTATTTCTGATCAACACTCTTGATCCATGGTATGGGAATATTATTGTTTATATCCAAACTCAAACCTTCTGATATAAGTTGTCTAGATCCAATTGACTCCAAATCTGGCATCAATCCCAACCCTATTAGATCCTTGGTGATACATTGTATCGAGTTGGTGTGGACTCTATTCTTCACAGGTGTCTCACCCTAGAAGAGGATGAACGAGTCTTGAATTATTGCCACTTTGGTGCATGTGGTGGTCATATGTCAGGCTATGCCACTACTCAGAAAATCCTCCATGCCAGTTATTTATGGCCTTCTATCTTCAAAGATTGTATTCTAGCTGTTCAAAAATTCCATGAATTCCATATTTTCAACCGCAAGCAACGCGCCCCACCCGCAACCTTACACCCAGTAGTTATCGTTGGCCCATTTTCTAAATGGGGCGTTAATTTCATGGCATGTAACCCTTGCTCATCCGGGGGGCATGGTTATATAATCGTCATCATTGATTATTTTACTAAATGGGCTAAGGCGATGCCTACATACAATGCTAATGATATTAATATTGCCCAGTTCCTTTTTATCCACATCATAGCATGTTTTGGTGTTCCTCAAGCCATTGTAACTGACCATGGATCACATTTTCGTCAGTACATGATGGAAAAGTTGACTGCTTAGTTGCACCTTCGTCATGATATCCAAACTCCTTATTATCCACAAGCCAATGGAAAAGTTGAGGCATTTAATAAAGTTTTAATCACTATGCTTCAACGTACCATTAGGAAGCACAAAAAGGATTGGCATTTGAAGCTATTATCAGCTCTCTAGGCTTACAAAACCTCTGCTAAGATGGCCACTGGATTCACTCCATTCCAGCTGGCATATGGTTTAGAAGAAACTCTTCCAATCGAATGTCAAATCCCTTCACTTAAACCAGCTATCAAACTTCTTCCAGATACCTCACCTGAAGAGGAATGACTACTGTATCTTGAGAGGCTTGACGAGACTCATCGCATTGCTACGATGGTCATCGAAGTTCAAAACAAACGTGTCAAAGCTCATTTTGACCAAATTGTTTCCCCCTGCACTTTTGCTGAAGGTGACTTGGTCCTTCTTAATGATCAAGCCAACAATAAATTGGGAGAAGGAAAGTTCGAGCCCATGTGGCATGGGCCCTACATCGTTAAGCGTGTTTTACAAAAAGGTCCCTATGAGCTATGTGATTATGAGGGAAATGCATTGTCACAACCCCGCAATGGGTTGTATCTGAAGAAGTACTATGCGTGAAATTCGTGTAATGAATTTTGTACATTAGTGTGTTAATTAATTAGTGTGAGGTTTTATTTTTGGTGTGATTGTTTGATTTGCATACATGTTTTTTTCTGCTTACCCTATGTTCCACTCGGTTTGCAGATGTCATCAAGCCATTATGTTGGTTTTGCTGAGGGTTATTGTTGTAGCACACAGAACCTGTCTTCCGCAGCATGGGTACTCTATGACCCTAATAGCAAGTTGATTAACTTACAAGGTATCTTCCTTGGTCGAACAACAAATAATATTGTTGAATACGGTGTAGTTATTGAACTCTTGTCAGAAGCAGTTGCTCTTGGCATTAGGGATTTAGTTGTCAAGTTGGATTCAAAGCTCGTTGTGTTACAGTTAAACAATCATTACTCATTAAGAAATCCACAGATATTGCGTATGTATCTAAGCATTATATTACTGGAAATAAATTTTGATTTCATCACGTATCAACATATTCCACGTAATTTTAATACGTTAGCAGATGCATTAGAAAAAAAAATTATTGATATGCTTTGCGTCATTATAAAACTAATCAATATTATGGACACATAAATAGAAAATAATATATCAAAAGATAGAGTGTTCTGGGACACTTGGATTTCAAAGCCTACAAAATGTGTAAAAGACCTAGAAAGGCTATCAGCATGCACGATGCTCATGATAGCACGAGACCGCTCTGATCACTCGGTCTAGTAGTCGACACAGTCTCGCAGATACTCCCATTGTGTGTCTCTACCCACACAGTGGAACATCATCAATAGTTGTATACTTTGGGACTCCTCGAGTTATCGCCTCCAGGTTGTGCTCCATATTAGCTAAGGGGTTTGCCCCTTCTTCATAATCTACACCTACTATCTAATGAACAACTTGTCGTGCTATTGGTGAGATGCCTATTTGGTCAATTTAGAGTATCCTAAATTGTTGTATTAATTGTCAATCTGGGAGTCGTAAACTGTTGAAGTGCGGCGCACTATATGTGCAAGATAACCTATTTCTTACTTTTTTGTCGTTTTTGAGTTTTTGTTTTGTTTTGGGTTTATTCTGTTAATTCCCTATGTGAGATGGAAATTCTAAAAGACAAGTATGATATAAATGTTCAAGGCAATGATTTCCTTTAAAATGATTTTCAAAACTTCAAACTTAAAAAAAAAAGGTTTTAAAACATGCAATGATGAAACTAATTCCTAAAAGGGAGTGAAAATGTTCCACTATTCTAATTAAACAACAGTGAGCTAGTGACCATGAAACCCAATATCCTTGCTGCCATAAAAATATAAGAAAAACTGAACTCAAAGAAATCCAAAAATTGGAAGTAAAGTAAACTAAAATCACATTACGTCAACTCATATTCTGACCCCTCACCATTCGACTCACTTTGGCTTTAGGAGGTAATCATAAACAACTTGAGCAATCCGATATCTAATTTGCAGAAAATAAAACTAATATCAAACTACACACTCATACTTCAATCCCTCATCATTCGACTCGCTCTGGCTTTAGGAGGTAACTGAGAATGACATGAGCAATTTAATAACTAAATTGTAGAAAAATAAACTAATATCAAACTACGCATTCATACTTCAATCCCTCACCATTCGACTCGCTCTGGTTTTAGGAGGTAACTGAAAATGACATGAGTAATTTAATATCTATCTTGTAGAAGAGTAAATGAGTAAAACTGAAATAAATAACACAGCACTGGAACTAAAAACTAAAGGAAATGAATCAGCAGAAGGAAAAGAATAATTCCATGTCATTAGTCATTAAAAAACTATGTGTAAATTTCCGAGCTGCCTATTGTAATCTGGAACAAAGGCACTGATCAGTTAACAGCATTATAAAACGTGAAAAGATATGGATAGCTATCAAACGTTAATACCATAAGAAATGCAATATATATACAAGTGAATGATTATGGCATAAGGAACGTAAAGAAATAAAGCATGAAACTATAGAGTAATAAACAAAACCTCGGCCTGTGCAGGGGCCCTCTGCACAATCCTCGATCAATCAACGATCAACCACGAATTGAGCTTATAAATAGAGTCTTCTCATGTATTAAAATGAAGTCATAACACAAAGATAAAGTCACGACACAGTGGGCTCGTTAACAGTCAAAATTACATTACCAAAGCTAACTAATATGCGTATGAGAATGCATTATTTATAACAGAGGATGACATAACTACTTTCCTACAATCTGCACTGATAAAAGACACGTAAACAACCACGTCCCATAATTTAGCATTATGGCTGCCGTGAAGATTAAATATTTGATGGGTGGATGTTGGATTCGGTTCATGGAGCAGTCCACAGGTGTTGATTTGTCCCCTGAGATTTAGGAACAACCACACAAAGCTTCACGTGGTGAAAAACAAAGTTTTATCACCGTAGGACTCTTAAGTTGACCACCGCTTTGCCCACCGTTGACTATGGTCTCTTTTGATGAATTCGACTAAGCCAATAGGACTCGGTCCATGTCCACGTCATTTGCAACTTGCCCATGTGGCTTGATTCACCTAAAGACACCTGCAATATAGACTTTGACAAAACGGCTGCGGAAAGTTGGGTTGGCTGCGGAAAGTGACAAGATTCCGCAGCTTATAAACAAAAATCTAGTTCAAATAGCAACACAAACACATAGTCAAGAAACCACTTTAAATGCCCTTTTTTTTAACTAATATGCAATGATACTGATGACTTAGGAGGTTCAGATGAATGGAAAGAAGCTAGAAAAAAGTGTAGGAAAGATGCAAGTTTGGGACTCAACATACCCCCACTGTGAAGGTGTTGCATGTCCTCATGCAACCAAAATTTTGACTATTCCCCCCTTCAAATCATATGTTCTGAAGCTTCTACCAGTACATCCAGCCCTCTTCCTCTCTTTCTTGGTGCTGCTAACATCCTGGGCTTCTTCATCAAGCATCTGAATTTAAGATTACTCGGTGCTCTACTTATCTTCTTGCATTTCTTCTTCAATTTTCTGTTCTTTTTGTGCCATAGTCCCAGGTGTAGCATAGTGTTGTCATGGATGATCTTGTCCAGTCTGCTCTTCTCTTTGAGTGCTTCACTTTCATTTTTAATATGTTGATTTAAAACCTCCAACTCAAAGATTTCTTGCTTCAACGATTGGACTTGAGCTTCTTTTGCTATGTGAGGCTAAGTGGATGAAGTGTTGGGACCTGTGGATGTTCTTTCAAAGGATTCTATGTAATCATACACCTCTTGCTGCCTTAGATCTATTTCGGGTGTCGTTTTCCTGGGGTTGTCCCCAAAATGCTGTGGAGGAGAATTGACTTCAAACTCTGGCCGAAAAGGACTCATGTCATCATCTTGAGGACTAGTTTCAACGTTTGGCTGAGAATGAGGTGGACTACTCCCAGCTGGAGTTTGTTTAGGTGTTCCTTCTCCCAAATCAATAAAATGGGGTCCTTTCATTTGTGCTTTTCTCCATTTTCCCTTAAGCCTGCTGCTTCTTCTTACATATTGCGGACTACTGTCTTTTTCCTTCTTTTTTCCTTTTCCTTTCTTTTTGGCCATAGCTGATTGTTCCTGAAGGTGAACTAATCTCTCAGACAATACTTGATGGTCTTCTTATGAGGAAGGGGTTTGATGCACAGCCTTAATGCTTCTTTTCTCTTTTGATTTTGTTGGCTTTTTACCCTCGGTCTTTTCCTTCCTTCTTTTAGACAGTCTTTCTTCTCTACTAGTTCTCTCAACTGTGTTAGTAGGAGTGCTTTGAGTTTTATCATCTGTTCTCTTTCTTCTACCTCTTTTTTATGTGTTGCCTTCAGGGGTTTCTTGGGGTTCTTCAAAGAAATTTCTAATTAAAAATTGCTCCCAGGTGTCCCTTTTCTCTTTTAATTGTTTTTCTATCAGGATTTTCATGAGACCATGGTGATACAAATGTGGTTCTACGCCCCCCAGATGCTTTGGGACGGTTACAAACATCTTTTTCAAACTGTTTAGTAAAAAGTATGGCAAATTAAGGATCCGGTTGTCTAGGAAATTCATTAACAGACGTGCATGATACATGTGCATTGCTCCAAAACGTCCCTCACAGGTGATAAACTTTTGAATAACTAATAGTAAGCTAGCCCAATCTTCTTTTAAAGAATGAACAAAAATTCCCTTTTTGAAAATGGTGACATCCATACCTGGGTCACGTAAGATCACTCTCCAAGCTTCATCGCCAATGCCCTGATTCTTAAACCAGCGTTCACCTCCCTGGGGAAGTTCTATGGCAGCTGCTATTGATGCTTCAATTACTGTGAATTTTAGTTCTCTAATTTCCACCTCTAGTCCATCAAAAGAACTTACAAAGGCCTTTGTAACCTCCCTATGGTAGCCTATGAATTTCTGGATAAAACGTAACCACCTGGCCTTCTTCAATATATCTTTCACTTGCAGGTATCCTTCAATAAATTTGGGTCCCTCTGGTTCTACCCTCAACAACCATCCCATCCTTCCTTCTGTTCTTTAAAACTCATCTGAATTAGCATAGATGATCAGGGTTTATGAAGGAGACTAGCAACTGTAAGCGAATATCAGAGAATAGGTACATGGAATGAAGCGAAACAGAGAACAAAATGGGGTGAAGGCTTATGTGAGCACGGTGGAAATGAAGCCGTGAGGTCAATAGAATAGTAGGGGGAGAAAGTGCATCTGGTAGTATTTAAAATTGGGTGGCTGTAGAGTGGACGGAATCACGTTTATAAAACGGCTGAGGATTTTGTGCGGCTGAAAGAATCCGTAGTCAAATCAACCATGATCCATAATCACAAATGGAGTGTGAGAATATTTCCAAACTTGAGTTAAATCCAGGAATTAATCATAAGACCGTTGGAAAATAAATGCATGGCTTATGGAGGAATGTCGTGGAATGAAATGGTTATAGAGGCGATTACATTAATCATTGCATATAGTTGAGCTCGTGATTTAATAACTATGCAAAAATGTGTTAAAATGCCATTTGAAATAAATTTTTGTTCATACCTTGGAATTCTTGTCATTTTTCTTTAGTCTTCAATCAGTTTCTCCTCATTGGTGCTTTTGAATGCCTTATGTCTTCATAATATATCCTCATACCTGCATTTGATTTCATGATTGTTGAACTAACATCTGACTGTAATTTTTTTTTAAAAACAGAGTGGTGGCTGCAAAAACCCAACTGGCTGCAGAATCAGTGAGCAGCTGCGGAAATTGACTTTAGCTGTGGAAACTGACCCAACAAGCTTATAACTGAATGAGATGTATAAACAATGACTGACTGGATGGAAAATGGTCATAAAAACTTTTATTAATGGAATGAAATGGAGTTGAAATGAAGTGATGTGGAATGGAAATGAGATGGAGTGGAATGAGAATGAGGTGAAGTGGAATGAAAAATGAGAGAGAGAAATTTTTTTTTTTTGGAAAATATAGGGTGTCAGGAATTCCTAATTTTCGCCCTACATTTTCTATATAAGGCTGCCAATCAGTGATTGGTTTTCAGGCTTATACAATTTTTTTTTTATTTTTTTTATTTTTAACAGAAAAGAACAAAGGCTAGGCTAGTGGAGAAGAAGGATTCTTCTTCACCATCCCTATTGCAGAATTATCTTGAAACATTTTGACAAATTCTTCTTTTGAGAGTGGCATATGATAGATCTTTAATCTGTGGCCATTCACAATAAGAGGAGTTTGAGATTCATCAATGGTCTTGATTCTTACCGCTCCATTGCTAAAGACTTTGTCAATCTCATATGGCCCAAGCCAATGAGTCTGAAATTTGCCTTTAAAGTCTTTAAACTTAGAATCAAATAGTAATGCCTAGTCTCCTTCTTGAAACTTTTTCTCTTTGATGTATTTGTCATGCCACTTAGCTCTTTGATATTGAACTAGATCAGTTCTTAGGATTGCTTCGTGTTTGATCTCATCTAGCTCATTCAACTGCTCCATTCTATGCTTTTGGGCTTCCGATAGATCCATCCCCAACTGAACTGCCATCTTGAATGTTTTGACTTGGAACTCAATGGGGAGCAGGACTTCTTTCCCATTAACAAGTTCATAGGGAGAATTTAATG
This sequence comes from Pinus taeda, assembly GCA_000404065.3. Classification (NCBI taxonomy): domain Eukaryota; kingdom Viridiplantae; phylum Streptophyta; class Pinopsida; order Pinales; family Pinaceae; genus Pinus; species Pinus taeda. The sequence continues at coordinate 163,221 of APFE031651750.1, forward strand.
TTGTATTTCTCCATGTAGTTCTATATGCCCACAAGGCTTCAGGAAGCCTTTCTGCCCAATCTCTTCTGTGTAGATGAACATTTTTCGTGATGATGCTTTCAATAACTTTGTTTGTAGACTCCACTTGTCCATTTGCTTGCGGATGGTAAGGAGTAGATTTCCTATGCTTGATTTTGTATTCTTCCATCAGCTTCTCCACCATGTTGGATGTAAATTGACTTCCCTGATCTGTCACAATTTCCCTTGAGATACCCTTAAAATACAAAATAAGCAAAAAGCAGAAGCCGAAGCTTTGGCCATCTTTTGTCCAAAATGTAGGAAGAAACATGCTCTAAGGGAATGTCCTTTGGATGCAAAAGTTGTAGAAACATGTATGATTTTCTCGGAAAGCCATGAGACCAAGGATTGTCCTTCAATTCCTGGCCTCAAAGCTGTATTTCAAGAAGATCCAAATTCAATAGAATCTCTTTGTTTTGTTACAAGGAGACCATGGCAGGGGCAACAAAATTAAGGGTTCAATAATCCTATGAACATTCAACCCCCGCCATATTGGAATCCTTGGCAACAACCTTGGCCCCAATCTGAAAATCCATATCAATCATGGGTACAAGGTATGCAAAATCCTTATGAGAGATTTTCTCAATTTTATCAATATCCTCCATCCTTTCCAAATCAACAAGCTCCACAACTTCCAAATCAAAATCCACAACTTTCGTTACCATTCCCACAACAACAACAAACTCCTCAACAAAATTCTCAACTCTTGCTTCCATTCCAACAAAAAGCAAATAAACTACCTTCCCAACCATTTCCAAATCCCAATAATAAAAATCCTAAAAATTCTTACATGGTAGAAGTACAACAATTTCCTACCTATATGATTGTTCCTCTCAATGATGTACAACTCAGATCTGGTAGAGTTTTAGAAAAACCTTCTATACATACTCAAAAGCAAAGTATTTCTAAGGAAGATTCTCTTGAAGCCAATAAAGGTTCTGAAGCATCTCTTCAAAACCCAAACACTCAAAAAGAAAAAGAAAAAGAGTCAACCCCCACAACTCCTATAGTTGAGCAACCTGCATCTTCTTCCACACCTCCTTTTCCTGAAAGGTTACAAATTGACAAAAGGAGTGGAAAAACAAATCTTGTTGCCTGACTATGATTTTCTAGATGAATTAAATAATTTTTGTATCAAGATTCCCTTGCTACAAGCCATTAGAGAGATTCTTATTCTAGCAAAAACAATAAAGGAGTTGAGTCTCAAAAGACCAGGAAGGAAACCAA